>DWOF01000077.1:0-14915 GCA_018250795.1 Clito sp. Burns02 | reverse complement strand
CTATTATATAAAAAACTAACTCTTATACACTATTAGTTTATTACAACTATTATTTATTCCTTCTTAAATTGCTGTAATATTATCAACTGATGTATTAATTTATTAGAAATTCTGAAGATTCCCAATATTGATCAAAGCGGCTTTCGTCTTATAATAGTGAGTGCTAGTATTGAACAATAAATAGTAAAATGTTTAGGCGGCTATTATCTTGGCATTATCATCCTGCAGCTACGGTAAGAGCTTTAAAAGCTGCGGGGGAGGAGCGGTGCGTCGCGCCGCAGGGAGGGTCGCGGGGCGTCGCGAAAGCCTCCGCCTGCCAGTGCCGTGTGGACCGCGACGTAGCCCGCATGCCGCATTTCAATCGCGACATAAATGTCAAAGTGACAAAACTTAACAGAAAAGTGTTTTGATGTATTGTTATATAATTTTTCAAGACAGTTGCGGTTAGCGAATATTGTGTGTTTATGTTATTGCATAGTAAAAGTAAGACGCAGTTGACTGGTGATAGTGAGTGTCACGTGTGTTTACGAATGAATGTGACGGCGTAGGCGCAACGGCGGGTCGCACTCTTCGTGAGATATTTGTGCTCGCGCAGGTCGCCGCGGCCATGTTGCATACCTGAGACGAAAGAGCGCGCGAGTCTGCGCGAACGGGACACAACGAGCGTTCTAGGTGGACGATAAGTTTTGTCGAAGAGGATCCCACCCTGCAATGTTCTTATCAGCCTCATGACTATGATGGGGCGGTGGCACGTGGTGCTGGTCGCGCTGGCGCTGTACACCGGCGCGGGCGCTGGCGCCGCCGCCGAACAGATGCAGTCTCGTGCTGTAGACACCGGTGTTGATCTTCGTGTGCCAGAAGCCCAGCCTGTCGGCACTATCGTCGGGAGAATTCCTATAAAGCCTGGTTTTACCTATCGTTTTAATGAGCCTCCCAAAGAGTTTACTCTCGATCCGATATCAGGGGAAATTAAGACCAATGTTGTTCTCGATCGTGAGAGTGTAGATCGGTACGCGTTTGTTGTGTTGTCGAGTCAACCGACTTATCCCATTGAAGTGCGGTTACGTGTTACAGACGTGAATGACAACTATCCGGAATTTCCTGAGCCCAGTATAGCTGTAGCGTTTTCTGAAAGCGCGGCGGCTGGCACTAAATTGCTCTTGGATGCTGCGACCGATTTGGATTTAGGAGAAAATGGCATAACAAATGATTACCGAATTGTTGATGGTGATAACGAAGGCAAGTTTCGTCTGAATGTTACAATAAATCCTAGTGGTCAAACTTCATACTTACATTTAGAAACTACTGGAAAATTAGATAGAGAGACCAATGATTTTTACATTCTAAACATATCAGCACGCGATGGTGGTAGTCCACCAAAGTACGGGTACCTACAAGTGAATGTTAGTATTTTAGATGTAAATGATAATCCTCCAATATTTGATCAAAGTGACTTTTCAGTTTCATTGAATGAGAGCGTTCCTCCCGGAACTACTGTACTTAAAGTAACAGCTACAGATAGTGACTTAGGTGATAATAGCAAAATAACTTATGAAGTGACAGATACAGAAAAACAATTTGCAGTAGACCCAGAATCGGGAGTAATTACTACAATGAAAAAGTTGAATTGTCCCAAGTATTGCAGTAATACGACTTGTAACATGACGTGTGTGTTAACAGTGATAGCAAAAGATCATGGAGTACCTCGCCAAGACGCTAGAACATATGTGACTGTAAACCTAATTGATGCTAATGATCACGATCCAGTCATTACCTTTACTTATGTACCACCTACGGCTAATTTTGCAACAGTAGATGAAAATGCTAAAAACGGTTCCCTGGTAGCTGCCATTACTGTAAGCGATTTAGATGCAGGATTGAATGGTAAAACAAGCGTCAGTATTATAGCAGGAAATGAACTGAATCATTTTCGATTAGAAAATTCTAGTAGTGTTTATATTGTTTATGTAAACGGTATTCTGGATAGGGAAGAAATAAGCAAATACAATCTGACCGTTGTTGCAACTGATAGAGGAGTACCCCCGCGAACTGCTACCTCATTTTTAGTAATTCATGTAAATGATGTAAACGATCATGAACCTGTGTTTGAAAAATCTGAATATTCAGCAATTTTAAGCGAGTTAGCTCCTTCTGGGACATACGTTGCTGGCATAACAGCTACAGATGAAGACACCGGAGTAAACGCTGAGATATTTTATGATTTCTACGATGGAAACCAGCAGCAATGGTTTACTATTGATCATTTGACGGGACTTGTAACAACAAAGTCAATGTTAGATCGCGAGATTCAAGGAACTGTGGAATTAAATGTATCAGCAAGGGATGGGGGACCCAATCCGAAGTGGGCCTATACAAGGTTAAAAATAACAATACTAGATGAAAATGATGAAGCTCCAACTTTTCCACAGGCACAAATTAATGCTACTCTTCATGAAAATATTAAACCAATTAAAGAAATTTTGATTTTAACAGCATCTGATTACGACCAAGGAACTAACGGTTCTGTTTCTTATTATTTGTCATCCAGCATTGAAAGGAAATACCCAAACACATTTACTTTAGACCCGATTACTGGCCAATTAAGTACAATTACTGCTCTGGATAGAGAAAGAATACCTTTATACGAAATTCAAGTTATAGCAAAAGACCAAGGTTTTCCTCCGGAATCTTCAACGGCAACAGTCTATTTAAAGGTTCTTGATGTTAATGATAATAATCCTATGTTTTATCCTCAAAGATACATTCAAAACATTACAGAAGATTTAAATCCTGGTTCTAAAATTCTTCAAGTAAAGGCTATCGATATAGATGAAGGAGATAACGCAAAAATCATATATAAACTAGAAGGTGGAGGTGATGGTTATTTTGATGTTGAACCTTTGACTGGAAATATTATTTTACAAAAAGACTTTCGAAAGTCCCCAAAGGCCTATTATTCATTGAGAGTATCATGTAAAGACAAAGGAAACAGACGTGCGGTCGATGATGCTATAGTTGAAATACTAAAAACATCACAGCGTAAAACTATTGAGTTTGAAGCTTATAATGGATATAATTTCAAAATCGTGGAAGATGAAGGTACATCTCAAACACATGTTGGCCGGTTCGTTGGTAAAGTGAGTACGAGATCTTCAAGTGATACCATAACTTACTATATTTTAGAAGGAGATTACAAGCATGTATTCAAAATTGACGAGAAAACTGGTATAATAACAACTGACTCAAATATCGACCGTGAAGACAAAATGACATATCATTTGAAAGTTATGGCAAAAAATGGTTTTGCATATGGATTTACAATTGTTAATATATCAGTCCTTGATGTAAATGATAATTACCCTATATTTATTGAAGATAAAGATGAAATTCACATTCCTGAAAACATGGCTGTCGGTCAAGAGGTGTACTTTGCCAGAGCTACCGATCGTGATTCTGGTTCAAATAGAACAATATCTTACACTCTTAGTTTTAATTCAGAGAACACTTTTCGAATATCTGAAACCACTGGAGTCATTTACTTAAATAAAGCCATTACAAGTGAACCTGGAACCATATTATCTATTGAAGTAACTGCCACAGATAATGGAAGACCAGCACTAGCTACAAAACACACTATTGCTGCTATAATAAGTGATGTTAATGATCATACACCTGTTTTTGATCACACTTCTTATGAAACATCGTTACTGGAGTCCACTTTAGTAAACACTAGATTTTTTGCTATATCTGCATCAGACGCCGATCTAGGGCCTAATGGCCGAATATCATACTTAATTGAAGAAGGAAATACAGATAACAAATTTGGAGTATTTCCAGACGGATATCTGTATGTAAAAAGTCCTCTTGATAGAGAAGAACGAGATTACTATTCATTGACCATAATAGCATCTGATCATGGTAATCCACCAAGATCATCCCAAGTACCGGTTGTCATACACGTATTGGATGAAAATGACAACAGTCCCCAATTTACCAATACAACATTTATTTTTAAAATTAAAGAAAATGAACCTCCTGATACATTCGTGGGGAAATTGACTGCAACTGATAAAGATATTGGACGTAACGCTGAATTAACATTTAGCTTGCCTATTGCTCAAAATGATTTTAGAATAGATTCAAGAAACGGATTTATCAAAACATTGAAATCTTTTGATAGAGAAAGCTTAGCACTAAATAATGGACAAAATTACATTACATTGACTGTAACAGTTAGCGACAATGGTAAAATAAAGCTGTCGGACTCTGTCAGGGTAACAATTTACATAACTGATGTCAATGATAATACACCTGTTTTCACCCGTACCCCGTATGCAGTTGAAGTGTCTGAGGGAACAGCTGTTGGTGCATCAATAATGAGAGTATATTCAACTGACGCCGATGAAGGCCTCAATGGTGATATCTACTATAAACTCATTGGAGGCGATGAATATGGAAAATTCGCTTTAGACGAAGCGACTGGGCAATTATTTATCAATAAACCGTTAGACAGGGAAACCATGGATCGGTATCAATTAACTGTATTAGCCCACGACTCAGGATATCCAACTCAACTGTCAGCAACAACAACAATCAAAATTGAAGTACTGGATGAGAATGACAATGCTCCAATCTTCACTCAGACTGAGTCAAAAGTATCTGTACTTGAAACAGAGCCAGTTAACAAAAAAATTGTTCAGCTTTTTGCGAATGATGCTGATTTAGGAATAAACAATGAAGTACAGTTCTCTATTACATCTGGAAATCGGAAAGAAGCATTCTTTATAGATAGTTATTCTGGTGAACTCTTCTTACACAAGCATCTCGATTACGAAGACCTTACCTATTATATATTAAATATTACGGCTACCGATAACGGAAACCCAAGTTTATCTTCAAGTATTTCCTTCACCGTTAACGTCATTGACGCAAATGATAATGCACCAGTTTTCACAAATACTGCTATTGTACGTCAAATTAGAGAAGGAATTCCTACGCATACTCCTATAGTCACAGTTACAGCAGAAGATCCGGATTCTGGGTTGAATGGTAAAGTTTATTATTCAATCACTCATCAAGATCCCGAAGACAATAGACGTCATTTTGCCATAAATAACATTACAGGAGTTATACATACATTATTGCCAATTGATAGAGAAAGCATAGATACTTTTCGCATAACCGTTGTGGCTTATGATAGAGCTGAACCTCCATCTGCAAGACTTTCTGCGGAAAAGTTAGTAACGGTTATTGTTGAAGACATAAATGATAATGCACCTGTTTTCGTATCTATGAATGCCGCAGTAATTAATTCAGAAAGATTAGGTAGAAGCGCTGGACGAGGGATATTCATTATGAATATTTTAGCACGTGATCTAGATTCAGGAACAAATGGTCTTGTTACATACAAACTTATTCATGGAGGAAATGATATGTTCGATTTGCATAGAAGCACTGGCGCTTTGATATTACGGTACCCTCCGGCAACATCGGATGCGAGATGGAATATCGTTATAAAAGCTACTGATGAGGCTGTGTTAAGTGAGCAAAGAAGCACAGAGACGTATCTTACAGTCATAATGGGAGGAATGGAGTTAGACGGTCTGACCTGGACAAACGTAGGCTCTATTACGGTGGCTGAAAATGAACCTGCTGGCACGGCTGTGTTAAATTTGACGAACAATTACAAGTCGGGATTAGAATATTACATAGTGAACGTGACTGGTGATAATAAACAAGTGGACAGATTATTTGATATAGATTCATCGTTAGGGATATTATCCACGGCGGTTTCCCTGGACCGGGAAGCTGGCATCGATAGATACGAGGTGGAAATCTGTGCTGTTTCGTCGGGAACACCGCTGCGCTCCACGACAACAAAGGTAAATAAAATACTATCTTTAAAGATACATAAAAGTTGAATATTACACTGGCAATGTACTCGTATGTACCATTTTAAGATTAAACTATGGTATGATGTAATCAACCTACATTGATATGATTAAGGATAGGTATTTATTTATGCAGTTTACAGCAGACAATCCAATTAACTTCGCACAATCGTCGGTAGAAGACAAAACATCGGCACCGTACTGCTGTTACAATAAAAATAAATTTAAAACGAATGCTCGTTAGCGTATGTCGGCTGGCGGACTCTAATCGGAGACTCTAAATTAACGATAAGCTGCGTCTCGCAACGATATCTCAACATTCGTTCTGAAACCTCTCAAAGATTACATGAAACATGGATTTTGTTTGTAATTCGTTTTATATATTTTATGCCCTTGATATATAGAAGTAATTAAGTAAATTTGTTTATGCATGCATATAAGTAAGTCGGTTATAAGAAGTTATACCCCTTTTTAAGTGTTGAATTTAATACGTTAAATATAAATTATAGACGAAAAATCAATTACTAGTATTGAATAGAATTACACATATTTGACTCCTTTTAATTGCTACTTGGTAATTTCATATGATTTGTTAAGCATTCATAAGTAAATATTGAGTATTCCATAAAAAACTTAACCCTGCTTATTTAAATGCGGTCTCAATATCTTACTTAATGGACTGCAGGCTGTTGACCGGAAACACGAAAGTGTCACTTCTAATATGCAATATAATACGATATAACTGCGTTTTTTCACACTTTTTGCCTTTATTATAACATATATTTTTATATTATCTGGTTATTGATTTTATTGCTTTGAATTTTACCACAAATATTTATAAAATTACGAGTATAAATCTGTAGTGTAGGTAATTCAGTTTAGTATTTCTCTCCACTGATTAGAAAACGTAAGAAAGATGACTATTTATTGCTCAAATTGGGTTTGGAAACAAAAAAGTTTTTGGTATCGAAGCTCAATTTACTGGTAATGGGTTAGTTTCGAATCAAAACCGGCGGGGCCATTTGCCCGGCGGAATGCTATAGAAATTATTGAGGGATATGATTGTGCGAAAGAAGACCAATTTAAGGTGGACAGGGGAGGAGGGTGAGCTATCAACCGACATCGAAAGCGCATTAGGGCGCCGAGCTGCATTCTCCCGACTGATTTATGCAACGTGCACCCGCGCGGCCATCGACACTCGCCTTAATGAACGTACAAGTTACGTTATACTGTGAAATAGCTTTCATTATTTCACGCCAATACTAATAGACCTATGTCTGCGAATGCGTTCACCCACTAACTACCGATCAGCTTTTTTTTATTCATTTTGCGAGAACCAATTAAGCGCGTCTTCCTTCGTGTGACGATGAGCGCGGTCGCTCGTCGCGGCCTTAAAACTTGAATGGAAACAAGAAATAATAAAACAGAAGCGCCAACTAGTCAATAAACAGACAAAACTATAAACACCAATTATGGAAAAAATAGTCCACTTTAGCACAATAAACGTTAATGTCGAAAACGTAATAACCACCTGTTAACGTCAGGGATAAACAAAAACTTCTCCATAACTTTTACTTTATGGTGTTAAGGATGGATGTAATGTACATCTTTACTGCATACCATTTTTAAACTACACATTAAATTAAAGTGATTAAACTACGTTTTTGCGATAAACAAAAAATTAAGGTTTTATTTATGTCAAACTAAACATCGAAACAATCATTTCGAAGGAGTGTGAGATCGTAATACCTAAAAGCATTCCGAAGTTGTAATATTCCGGCATTGATCTCGGTATTTGCGTGCACTTTGTCCGTATGTAACGGATTTTCGCTTTTACGCATATAAAAGTGGCTGGCAGGTTGCATCCCGCCGCACCGGTTGTCATGTTCGGAATTCATACGACAACGATTTCATTGCGCTGCATCTAAATGCTCCAACTAGGGGTACACCTGTTTTTGTAGTCTATTTTGCTGTTCCATGCGGTTATATTAATTAAACTGAAGCATCTGTTCGTAATTTTCATTAACAGCTCTATATTTGATTTCATGGTTGTATGACATTTTATCTTAAGTGTGCTAGTTAAAACAATATTTAACAGACATAGTCGTTATGTTAGTAAAATCTAAAAATAAACAGTATAACTAATATGCATTTATTTGTCATTAATTGTATTTTTTTGAGTTTTGTATTGATAAATAAGAATAAAACGTGACCGATAAAGGACGTTAGGTGAAATTGGCAATTCACTCTCGGGCGCTTTAAAGTTATTAGCGTTTCGCTTTTTATCAATGAATTTATGGTGGCCAAGACGAACCTACGTTCGAAGAAAACTTTAAATGTTAAATCAACGTTTATTTTAACCGGCTGCGTTGCCTAAATGCGTTTTGAGGCCGGGATTGATAACGAGTTTGGGTGGCACGTCCTCTAAAAGCATTATCGAGGAAAAAGTCACTTAGGCATCTTATTTTTTTAAGTAGGTTAAGAAATGGAATTACTTTACTAAAGAATGTTTCGTAATTTTATTTTTTTGTTTTTAAGGGCTCCGCATCAATATGATATAGGTAAATAACTTTCAGAGACTTTGTGTGTATGGTTATTTGTTACAGTTATTTCAGTAATTGTAAATGATTTAAGATTTATAAAGATTTTATCTTATTGTGTATTATATACCATCACATTACGTTTATATTATGTTCCAGTTAACGTTGTGCCATGATATGTGGCCTGCATTTACCGCACCTAAGTTAACAACCATATTTGACTAGCGACTGTCAAAGTCGTGACTAGAAATAGGAACCTTCACAACTAAATGGTGAATACTAATCCTACGCGAAATTAGCGTTAAACTGTAGAAAATTCTCCGCTAAATAGACAATAAGCATCTGCTAAGATTTCTTTACGTACGTACCAACGAGCACTTCAAATACCTACATATATTGAAATAATAATGCAGAAGCCGGTAGGTAACATTCTTTATAACAACTTCATATCACAATAAGCATTCATATCGCAACTTTTACTTTTGTATCAAGGAAAAAACGTAAATTAGATCAACAGTAGGGCGCGATATCTCGATAGAAACTAAACCATTTATGTCTAGAGAGAGTCGATTGAGTGAGATCGAGATCGACCTGTTGGTATATCGCGTTCTAATTTACGCGTGTTGTCTCTACCGGCTCTACGGAAGTTTATTTGTACTGTGAAATTACACTTAACGATATGCATTCGTTACAGACGGAGTAAATGTGCTTCTATACAGTTTGAAACAAAGACCAAACGTCAATGTGCTTACGAGATTTTATGCTTTTACTAGCCTTGATTTATCGTTCTATTCGTATAATAGTTTGCATAAAATTCAACTGGAATTTTTATGTGTCATTCTTATTAATTTGTCTCATTTACAGCTTGTGAATTTTAAATTAGACAGAAACAGATAGATATGCAATTTATTTGCTTTTTGTGCTAATAAGGTCACGGTTTCCTATTATAAATAAATAACTAATACCAAATAGTTTTTTCATCAGGTACAGTTTGTTCCTAGCTTGTAGTATATAATAATTCTTACTTATTAAATACGTGATTAATGTAGAGGAGTGTCGCTGATCGATTGATTTGAATATGCAATTACCACACTCCCCCTGAAAGCCAGTGAATTGCGGCAAACTTCCTTCTGTCTTTGAAATTTCCATTATTGCTCAATTGTCCAATACGAAGGGCAATCACAATATTATAATAGATCGTACCTCAACAGTCTACCATGCTCGCTTTCTTATCACTATGACTGTACCGACCACTCGTATGTGATCTTCCCTGCCTCTGAACATTCCTTGCAAAGACCAAAGTGGGGAGCGTATCACAGACTGTCACGGATCTTGTTTAATTGGACACTTATGTGTGTGCATTCATGTGAAGTCCAACCGGTTTCTGTGGGTCTGTTGCTTTCTACGTCACACATTGGTGTTTATGTAGGGATGGTTATACAAGAACACTGTATGCTGCTCATAAGTTTGTACTTGTATGAAGTTTATTATGATTTGTGCATCATTGTGGTGGAGGCGTGATGAGAGTTTAGCCAGAGCAAACTGGAGACTGTCGTCTTTATTTTGTTACATTCCTAGATACAAACGTACGATAACGTCTAACTCGACCTGGCTGTGTTTTCTAACGGGTTTATACAAATAATATGAATTCCGAGTTATTTAAACGAGTTCAAGCACACTGCAAACAGAAACTATTTGATTGAAGTCAAGACTTACGAGATAAGTAAGGTAAATAAAGGCAACGCGTATTCACAACACGATAATAAATTTGTAATATGATTTTAATTTACACAGCGCCTGCAAAGGAAATTAAAAGAGTCGGCGTACGTGTCAAGTGCACATGCATTAAACTATAAAATCTACATTACTGCCACCTGTAACTTACGCAAACCTTACGCCTCCGCGACGTTTTGCCGCAAAATTGATTTCCTGATGCTATCTAACCTCCCGAGGGAACGTTGGATAAATAAATACTTTACGATAATCTCCAGAGATCTGAGACAGGCCAGAATTACAGCACGCCAGAGATATTATTGCATTTTAATTTCGTGCTCGACACACCTCCGTCGCGTTATGATTTCACATGATTTACCGTGTTATTGTATATAGCGGAGCGATTCATCCTTCGTATCACATGAGTCAAATAAATTTTGAAGAGGCTGAAATGAGCGTGGCTGGGTCCGATCTTGATCTTGCGCGCTTAAATTTTACCTACTAAATTACAATTAAGGGTTACGGTTTTGACATATCGTGTTATATTTAATGTGCATTCTTTATTTGCAGTCCGCCTTCGTCATGTTTTGCTCTGTTTTGTGTATTAACTCAAGCTTATCAGTCCGCTTACGACATTGGATAATGAATTAAAATTTCAGAAGAAGGTTTATTGTTTTCAAACTGTAATGCTGTAGGTAACTCAGGATGAAATTGAACTTTTTTCAGCATTGCTTTTGAAAAGAATGATCAACGAAGCTTCAATTCAAAATTTTAAAGAATATGTTAGTAATAATAGGTAGGTATTGTAATAATTTAACGAATTCGTAATAAGATTAACACATTATCATAGATTAAATGTATGAAAGTAGTAAGAATGTATGGGAGTCGCAAAGATTCCCGGGTCTCGCGGCAACCTCTCGTTTAAGAACACCGATAAAAGTTGTAAAATGCAAATGGCGTTAGTGAAATGTTAAGAATCCTACACCCACATTAAACGTCCGTACCGTTACCTTATTCAGACTACATAGTAATAACAGGTATCACATAGCGCTTTGGTGTTTAACGCCTTAACATTAGAAAATGTTTCGAAGCACTCTTAATGAAGCTCATTAAGATAAAGTAAACTAAAATAAGAAGTGATAGTCTAGTGGTTAACTATTCGGCTCTCTGATGGTTCCGGTTTCAAACTTGGCTTGAATTTTTCAATATTAGAAACTAATAATTAATACGAACTTATGTTACGGTAAAGAGTAAATTTTAATTTTTGTACTCGTATGTGAAATATAAATAAAATAATACGAACATCCGTGATATTCTTTTTTTCTGCCTTTGATTTAGGGCTATTGAAACGGTTTTATCTAAGTGGGTATAATTTCATGGGTATCAATTTAGTCCATAAATCGTTCAACATTGTAATCAAAGGGTTCCTATACATATGCATGAGCAATTACAATGTCCACGTTCATCTCTCTGCTAACACCTAAATTCTATTTTTGAGTAACCAAAACCAGAATGCATTTCAGTTATGTATTAAACAAATACGGAATATCGTCCAATTCGTTTTATTCTGCCCCAGAATAATAAAATTAAGAACCAATTTGTTGGAATCTAATTTATATGTAATCTAATATAAATAATATTTAAAATAGGCCTAAGGTAAATTTAAAATGAATCAAAAGATATGCCTATTTTATTAAGAACATTGGAATCACTTAGATACTTTCTATATTTTAATGCCTTCAAGTCTAAAATCGCTTACAAAAATGATCTACAGAAATATGCAAGTTTCAACATGTAGGTAAATAAATCTTGCTATCAAATTTTAGCTTTAAAGCCTCCAACACTTTGGAGTGGTTTTAACAGAACCTTTTTTTCATTCGTCAAGGCTTCATTGTGTTGAACCTACCTGATACAGCGCACAGGTAGCCACACCTTTGACTATCGAGAATGAGATATGAAATAGCAATGGTTAACAGGACTTTTTTAGCATCCTGCGCTTTATTGTACTGTTAAATAAATCTTACACTTCTAAGAATGGCAATACTGGCAAAGGTATAAAACCTGTATTGTCAATTCCGGAGTCAAATTCCTGTATGATTACTCAGAGCCGGAAACTCAACAATAGATTTCAGAATTTTCAATTAGTGACAGGTATTTTTCAGTCTTAATACATTCCCATGTGTATGATTTACACGTCTATTTATTTATTAAAAGCTCAACACAGGCATGTAATATTTTTCTTTGACGCAATGGAATAAATTATCACTTAATGTCAGGCATGAGAACAGTGTAAGTAGTTATGTAATTTTCATTAACTATATTTAATTTTAAATAACCCACTTCCTTTGGCTATGAGAATTATTTGTAGTGAAGATGGCCGAGCATGATAATCTAAAGGCATTAACGAATCAAATCTCACTTATTTGTCAAGAGCGAGCAGGTTGGCAAGTCTTATAGAACACAGCGTCAGGGTAGACTGCGCCGTGGTATTCGCAGTCCATCCTTACGCAGCCCGCGGCTATAAAGGTGCGCCATAAAACGGGTCTCATTTTATGACCATTTGACGAAGTTATACGTTTAAAGCCATTTCTTAGTCGGCTCGAGCATTGTGGCGGCGTGACCAGTCTGCCGCCTGCTCGTGCTATTCGTATTATCTTAAAAATATTGCGCAAGGATGACTCTTTTTTTTCAACCTATCGTCTGAGAGCCCTTTCTTTTCCATTATTGGATGCTTTGTTCATTACGTTTCTAGCTCGCATCGGCGGGAAACTCGTTACAAAGGATCTAGTGCCGTCATTGAATAATCAGTGCAGGATAATTCGTTTACGAATCGTGCTTATAGAAAGTAGGAGCCGGGCTATCGCCGGGTAAATCTGTAATCTCGACAATGCTGTATCAATATTCATGCTTACGGTCGCGACCTCCACTATTTGCATAACTGCGCATTGCATTCTCTCGGCTGCAACTGTTCTATTGTTTTATGATCTAAATGACCACGCGATATGGGGATAGTCACGATAACGTTGTAAACACATATATGTAGTTTTTGATCTCCTTGTACGATACGACTAGGTAGACTTGGCTAATTTATGTCATGACTTTTAAGCCGGGTAGCTACAATATGGACTGACAAATTGTTACCAAAGATCTTTAAACATAATTTCTATTAGAATTTATTTTACATTATAATTTATTTCACTGTATAAGATTAATATAAATTTTCTTATACAAATGAAATCTGTAACTTTAACTTCATAAAAAATTACATTATTTCCATTGAAAAGATAAAAACAAGTCGAATAACTTTTGAAAAATCCATAAATAAAAATGACAAGTGGAAGCGAAACTAGTATAAGTTCCAGTAACGTTTTAATAGCTGTGCACATGGCCATAAATTAATTTTAATGATCACTAAAAGTAAGATATATTTGAAAATATACAGCCTCAGATACAAATAAAAATAATTCGTCTTACGAATCGTAAAAGCGTTTGGATGGTAGTAAAGGTAATGAACAAAGGTAATGGGTGAATTTCGATATCGATTGAGAAAATATGTTAAATACTAAAAAATCGTTTTTGTGTACTTTAAAAACAGCAAAAGGCGAGGATACAATCCGAGACAGGTAGGGCGTAGGGAATGTTTAGAATTATAATTAATTAATTATAAAACCAACATTGTTATAATTATAAAATATTTCCCTTTATAACAGGTAGCTAATTTATTGGCAAATAAGTCTATCTCCAGACATTAAGATTGAGATAGGCCGTGAAATACATCTTTGGTCAATCGCGGATCTTTCTTTGTGTCGGCCTAGGAATGCCTTAATAATTGCGTGAACTACGTTTTCTTGGCTCGGACCAACAGATAAGAGGTAACGCCAGATTTACACTTAAGATAGGGATGGTTTTACATTTAAGGTTGAATGTGTCACATGGGTACCTTCCATAGATTAAACATTAAATTAGCATAGCGTCCCAATACTTTACTACACTTAAAGAAAAAGAAGAAGGCTTTTACTGCTCTCGCACAAATGTAATCTATACTAATATTAAGCTTAAGAATATTTTGATCTTCTTGTGTAAATACGCTAATAACTGGCACTACCATAGAAAATTAAAAAAAAAAATTGTATTCCTAAGTAGGTAGGTACGAGTAATAATGAGTACGGGCAAGGAATGAAGGAAGGCAAAGGAATTTTATTACCTATAGATAGGTACTAAATATATAGAAAACGGATGGATGTTATTGCTGTTAATGACAGTAAGATAATGAACGTAAATAAAGCCGCGATTTACGACAAATCAATGTAGCCGTAACGACGCTCGGCTGGTTTGTCAGTATACTTGACGATAACCCTCGCACCTTCGACACAAGGAAGTACTTAGAGACATACAAGAAAATAATTCACAATACAGCTTAACCCTTTCTTATTGCCTTACCGGACCCTTTGTTTGGCAATTTTATGGCTAATATAACAAGATATATTTTACTTGGCACTAATCTTGATTAAAATCTGATAATATTTTGTATTACTTATTACATAGTTAACTAAATTTAAACTTAATTTTATCTTTCAATAATTTAAGTTTCAATTTAGGTTTAAAGATATCGTAAAGTGAAAATCTATACTAATATTATAAAGCTGAAGAGTTTGTTTGTTTGTTTGTTTGTTTGTTTGTTTGTTTGTTCTCTCATCTCAGGAACTACTGGTCCGAATTGAAAAATTCTTTTTGTGTTGAATAGACCATTTATCGAGGAAGGCTATAGGCT
>DWOF01000076.1:0-14926 GCA_018250795.1 Clito sp. Burns02 | reverse complement strand
AGGGTACGTCGCAAGCTTCGATCCCATTCGGCCAACGTGAAGGAAGCGGGCTCTGCGCTGCGATCTTTTACAGGACTAGGCTTAGGATTGTAGAGTAGGCTTAGGATACAAAAGTACATTTAGACGCAATGTCTCTATGTTAGCAGTACCCTTACTACGAGTTTTATCGAATGTCAAATGCGTTCATCGTCACTCGAAATCCGTACTACCAACATAGAGACATTGCGTGTAAATGTATGAGGAACTCGCAATGTCTGTATGTTGGCAGTAGGTACGGATTTCGAGTGACGACGAACGTATTTGACATTCGACGAAACTCGTACTAAGGGTACGGATTTCGATGAAGGATGATCAAATTGACGTTCCATGAAACTGGTACTAAGTGTACTCGAAAAGCTTCCTCGTGAGCTTCTACCGGTCGCAAGGCAGCGTTGGAGGCTCACTGGCAACAGTTGCGCCAGTGTTCCACTTCCTAGAGATTAGTTCAGTTCCAAAGCGCAATTTAAACTTTCAGTCTCTGAATCTTTGTTACTTATTGTCTTATTACATGAGATAAGCGTTAAATTACAGTTTTTTTTTATAAACCTGCTGGCTAAAGTGGGTAACAAGGTGGTAATAGAGATGTGGCTACTACGGCTACGCTTACTTAAGAAACAGAAATACTCGTACTTGCTGATAGCTTCCAATATCCTAAAGAAAGCAAATAAATTAACCAGTTTGAATATTTAACTAAGAAACCCCTTAATTAATAGTTATGTTGTGAATATGTGTAACTTTTTGCTCTTTTATGTGTACCTACTCGTACGCGATACAACAAGTGGTTTACTATCTACATTTGCAGCGAACTTTGCGGTGAAGCGTTGGAGCGCTTAAGAGTTAGTTTTCGTTAAATATTAATTGCGAATGGGCGACGGTTTGTCCCGCTGTGCATATTTACTACGAACTACTCTGCAGCTCTATATTTTAAGTTTTTAAAGAATAATTAACACTAAATTGGATGCGGTGGCTATCTTAAGATTGACAGTCCATTAGTAGGATCCTAGAAATTCATTTGATGTAGACGCAAGACAGGAACAGATATAGACAAGACATTAAAAGAATTTTCTTGTTATCAAAAACTAGCAAACGCCCGCGACTTCGTCCGCGTGGAAGTATAGCCTAAAGCTTTCCTCGATAAATGGTCTATTCAACACAAAAATAATTTTTCAATTCGAGCCGAATTTTCTGAGATTAGCGCGTTCAAACAAACAAACAAACTCTTCAGCTTTATAATATTAGTATAGATTTAATCAGAATTTAATCTCATCACAATTTTATCTCTACACAATTTTCGTAAACATTTTAAAGTCAGTAAGAGATTTAAACGAACAACTTTACTGTCAAAGCGTACACTTGTGGCTTGCCAAGTTTTTGCAATAAGCCGTCGAATGAGGGTAATTCAAGTTTTTTGGAAAAACGCGGAATGTGGAAATATGAAAAAAGACAAACGGGGAGGCTTTATACTTTTAACGAAATTAAAAACTCACGTAATATGTAGCCTGTCAGTTTAATGCTCGGCTTCGTGCGGAGGTTTAAAAGGTGAGATTAAAAATATTTTTCCAAACTGTTGAGTAGAGCTTCTTAATTTGTTTTTGGAACGATAATACCAACATTAATTTTTATTTGAAAATCGAACCACCTTATCCGAGAGTGACTTTTCTATATTCCGGAAGTGTAATTTTCACCCTTTACATTCCTTTCTATTATTTCATTAGTCCGTCATGTAAATTGATTGGAATTTCCTATGATCCGTGCATATTTTGCAAATCAATTTCCACGACTACCCGCCACCGATAGCCTGAACAATACGGACGGTAGACTGCACGCTTCTCGCAATTATAGCGTGAAATTGATTTCTGTTCCAGTCATCTACGCTGGCGGTATTATACCTAGGCGTTAATTGAAATGCTGTTCTTCTGTTCCAACTTTACCTCGACTACTTTATGATAATAAGATTTACCTCGCATTTTGTTTGTTTGTTACCTTCGCGTTCGCAATGTTTACCTAGGTATTAAGACGAAACTAGTTGGGCATACAAGAAATAAACCGCGAGTTAAGCCGTATACAAAGATATAACCATATCAAGAGGTCTTAGGATCCTCGCGAAACGTATATTAATAGTATATATCTTCAATATTTGAACTTTCTACCCAATATAGTATAGAAATATGCAGTGAATGGTTCTTTTTGTACTCACTTTCGTTGTAGGCGGTCCAGGACCGCTATTTGTCCGTTTCGTTCAATTTTTCCGGATGAAAAATGCACTGAAATCCGTTTATCGGGCGGCCGCAGCTCTCACTAACGGTGCGTGATTTGTGCGACCCAGTTTTGGCCTGTTTCGAAGAAATTTACACGAGAAATTTTGATTCATAGTAGGTACGTTTTTAGAATGATAAATTTTATATAAATTTATCACACATTAATATGATAAATTTTATTGAGACGGTGTTTTCAAAGCAAATATTAATAAATTACATCCCTAATGTACATCAGGCGAGCGCCGCCAAAATCGCGAACTCTTTGATGGTTTTTTATTCGAACCGACACCACATGTGCGAGACTCGATAAGTATTATCGACTTGCTCCAACGACAGATTGAAATAAAATGGGAAGAAGCTTCGGCATCTTAAAAGGCTTAGTGAGAAAATAAAAAGGTGGAAGCATTATTTGTTTTAGTCAAATGAGTTCCTGCGGTGCTTTCCCAGAACGTACGTGGGCTTTATTAACGTCTGCATACGAGTCAAAGACACGTCACATTCAAATATCACACTAAAAGCGTCAATCTACATATTACGTCCTATTGAGCAAATCCTAAAAGTCATTTATACCGAGACCCTATTCGATTGAAGTAGATTACAAATAATGAATAAAATTGCATACGAAATGAGTAGACTGAGACCGTCCGTGAATGTAGGATTGTTTGAGGGGGGAAGGATGTGTGGGGGATGGCTTATTGCCGGTAAATACCGCTAGTATAGGCAGCCAAGAGCCGGCATGTGGATACGTCGAACTTCTCTCGCTTTTGATCTATGCGAAGCGTGCTGACTCTGTTTTGCACTCATTAAGAATCACCGTATAAGGAATTTTTCATGTACAGGCAGATGTTATCAGACTCTACCTAACTGTTATTGAGACATAGTTTACATTCATTGCTACAATTAACTACCACTTTACAAAACAATAAAACATTAACACGTAATAGCCTATTCTAGGCGAACAGTTTATTTAATTTTAGTTTTAAACAAAAAATTACATCGCCGTCTTTAAAAGTCCTATAGAGGGAAACTGAACTCATTATTAAAATACAAATGGGTCTGTGTATAGAAAAAAAAAATTAAAATGTTTTGTCAACATTTAGTACGTAGCGCAATAAAAACTACCTTCGTAGGTACGAGTTTTATCCTCTAAACGTTATTTTCAATGACAAACTAAAGGCAATTCTATTGCGTACTTACTTAAAACATTGAAAAATTAGGTAACATTTTCCTTCAGAACGAGTGGACAAGTTGCAAAAACAGTTTAAGACAAAAAGAAGCGAAACCAGAAACGAATCAGGGCGGGCGGGCCGCCTCCTGTTTGGGAGGTGAGGACTGGTAGCAAGCGATACTATAGAGTCAACAATGTTTAGAAATGCCACACTCCGACTTGTGGTGCAAAGCACGCGATCAATATTTTTTTTTTAGGTTGGTATATGAAAGAAAAAATGAACAAAGGCCTGATGTTAAATGGTCACTGCTTCCTATGGTCATCGTCATGCAATCTCAAACAGGATAAAATTCTATCTGAGCTCGAATGTGGATACATTGCTTTTATATCTCAGCAACTACAACTCCCCAATCGAAAAACAAGAACCCATTTGGCGTCGACCTCTGTATGTCGTTTAATATTCATAATAAATTAATATGACGTGTTTCATTAGAATAAAACGGTAAACAGAAATTAATACTGTAAATATGAATATTAATTAATATTTTATATTAATATTATAATCCAAACACAATACCCGGAAGAAACTGAAAGCGTGTAATAAGGCAACCTGTCAGTAAATTAACTGAAAACAAATTATCTACTGTGAAATCACATTAATTTAGAAATTTTCCTCTTGCCCAATACTTAAATGTAACTGTAAGAAAACAATAGAAGTGATTAACAGTAGACGATTAATGAAACTTAATTAGTAATATTAATTTATAAATAATGTTTTGGTATTTTACCGTTTGAAATTTCTCTCGTTTATAATTGAAGATTGTTTTCGACTTATGAAAGAATTTAAATATAATTTTGAGTACCTATTGCAATGAGAAAGTTACCGTCACTTAGTCATATTTGAAATCTATGAAATCTTAATCTAAGGCGAATCTGCTAGGCTTCTAATAGCCAGGTCTAGTATATTCAAAGGTCGTTTCATTTGCCGCACCGACCGTTCAGTGTTTGCGGACACGGTGGGGGCTGACAAGAGGGCTGGTCATTTAGCGGAGTCGGAGATGAGTCTAGAATTAAACAAATACAAATACAATACATCAGATTATATCAAATCAAATCTGTAGATATACTCGTAGTTACTATGTATTTATGTAGAGGTAAGTACTGTTCCTTACTAAAATTAAAGATTATGAGGATGTAAAAAATCAATATTTTTAAGACCATTTTTTTTAAACATGCAGTCCACCTAAGTCCACCTAACCAGTGCCTAAATACATAGCATTATAGGTCTATAGCCACGCTACCAATGGATATGAACACTCAACTTCAAATAGGATAACGTCCTTCCTATCTGAGATGTGCAAATTGCTTACTACTTTTGGAGTTAAATAAGAATATTCTATAAATAAATATTATACTAAGTAAATAAAGGTTTGATTTTATATTGTTTGTTCATTCATCTATCCATCCGTCCAGCACTTTGAAGTCCACAACTCTATTCGATTAGGTCTTATTAAATCAAATGAAAAGCATGACAAAGTAATGGATTACTATTTATATCTGACCCAAACAAAAGTTTTAGAACGTTGATGAAACGTTTGACACCAACAGCAAAACCCACTTGTTTATGGAGAACTCAAAATTATACAGTAGGCTTAAATGCTTAAATGAATACGGACGGATTAATATCAATGCAAATATTCATAATTTCATTGCCGACAATCCAAATGAGCGTGGTAGTGAACTGACGCGAATGATGCCATCAAATCTGGTTGCTTTTTAGTGGTAAAAGAGATGTCTATACTCTAAAAAATATTTTAAATGCAACTTAAAGTATTGCTATGTAATTTATGCATAGGAGTAGTGATTAAGCCTAAATCGATGGGTAGTCATAGTAGTAGTAGATAGTAGATACATATTATTAAATATAAGCTAATTAGCCTATTTCTCAACATTTTCTCTTAAAAGTATGTAGGTACGTAGGTGCCTACTAAAATCACAATGAAAGTATCAACGTACTTACTAACAATTTATTTATATTGATGTTATTCATTGGTATTAAGCAAACTTTTAATTTTCCGATAGACTTTTTGCGCAAATAATTTTTTACTGACATAACTAAAAGCCATTTAAAGCCGGCTTATCTTAACGTTATTGGACCAAAAATCGTAAATTAAGATTTAAATGAAAGATGTCTTGTAAACATCAAACCTTTTGCTAAAAGCGGCAATAAATTGTCGGAACTGTAAATTTTTTTCTTTATATTTTTTGTTTGTGTTTTGTCACTTCGATCCTCCTCTATACATTTATTGGATGTGTGTGTATTTAGAAAAAAATACTGATGTATTTGATGTTTTCAAATCGAGCTTTTTAAGGCTTTTGTGTAGTGACAGTAAAAAGTTGGCAGCAAATGGCAATGAATTCAGATGTCGTACCTTTAATCCGACATAAAATATCTTTTTCAATTAACTAATCATACACATTTCATTAGGTAGCTGCGCTTAAATTAGTTTGGATATAAAATTAACATAGTGGAATATTTACCTAATATACCTAACTGATAAAACCTACCAAGAAGTCTACAACATATGTCTTAAGAGAGAGCTTTGACCCTGTTAAGAGCTTGATGTGGACCTTAATGGACTGCACTGACTATTTAACACCAGGTTATTCTTTTCTTTAAAAGCAGAAAAAAAATTGTTAATTACCTGAAAAATAATTAGCTAAAAATCGAAAGGTATTATATCACAAAACGTAGTGACATGAATTTTGGTAGCTGATTGAAAGTAATTCTATTATTCTAGTAATTTATGATATTTCACGTCCTTGTTGATAGAAGCAAGTCGTAAGTCGATAATCCAAAATGAAAAATTGGTTTACTCTTTTCCCAATTACCTACCTACTAACACCCATCTCACCCGAACGGATTAGAACCCCTCACAGTCGTAGTCTGATTAGGTACCCACAGAAATCGGATGTTTTTATTAAACTACCCGTATGTTCGTTTAGTCATTTATTTTAGTGGAAAAACGAACGTAGTGAGGGACCTCTTTAGGTCCAGTGAATGTTCCTACGTATATGGCTATAACCTAATGGTAAACAAAATTAAATCGATTTTGCTAGATCTTGGGATAATATTTTTTGCACCGTTTTGGTTTTAAAATCTCTATCTCTCGTAGGAGATCTAACAAATTCAACTATAACCCACAGGTAAACGGTGCGCTACTTTATCTATACTATTCCGTATCGGGTCGAAAACGCTACTATTAAACGTCATTCGGACTCATAATCTTATCTCCGAGAACAGTCGGTTGTTCCCGAACTCCGGTTTATTGGTCGTCGTTTATTATCAAGATAGCTTATCTTTGAGAGGCCAATTAAATTTGAAAACAAAGGTAACATAATAAGGCGCCAGTGACGCGGGGAGCGAGGGGCGGACACTGGCTCTGCGTAGGTGCCCGCTTTGTACCTCAACGGATTTATAAGGCGACATTGTGAAGAATCGGCTGTTTTATGCACTAATAATGGCCTGGAAACTGGTCCCACGTAATATTGGTTGGCAAATAAAATTGTGACAGAACCTACCTGTATCTTAAGTTATACTTAAATGTAAGAAGCAGATATAGGAGGCAATTTATGTGCCGTGTGGGTGCAGTCAGACACAAAATACTCGTAGGGAAGATTTTCTTTTAAACTTACATATCTGGAAAACAAACTCTAACTTTAGAATCTAACAAAAGAATCATGATCCTAAGTATTGAGGCCCACTAAAACTACTGAGTTTCCCGTGAATTTTCTTTTCATCTTTATTTTATCTATTTTCATTTTCACTCAAAAGTGGCTGGAGATGGACTCTCTCAAACACTCTGGAAGCCAGCTCCATACCTTTTCACGGTAAACTCTCCAATCGCTACTTTATTGCCCTATTTCTTCCGATATTGGACACAAAGAACTGTGTTTATAGCTAATGATACTTAGGTGTGTATTTTAACACGAAACCCGAATACAAAAGGTGCGTATAAAAAATACAACACAGTAATATAAGGATGCGACTGCTGTGCGATCGGTCGGGTTTGTGCTTAGTGGCGCCTGTTTTTTGTTAGCATTTTTTAACGCATATTAAAACTGAGAATTGGCAGTGTAATAAAATGGCAACGGTAAGAAATTTAACAGCCACTTTAGGCAAGAATCCTCGGCGATAATGGTTGGGCCCTACGTGGGAGAATTCCGGCGGACCTACGGATTAGGCTTTTTGCATCCTGTGTTTTAGGCTTTTTGGTAGCACGCTAGACTTTTGAACAAAATTTATATGGCGGCAAAGAGGCTTCACTACTTGAAGATTTCAACAGAAATATAATAAAGATACTGAACTATTAAAAGTTGAAGCAATTTTCAGGTATAATAAAAAGTAAACTACGAGTATAATAGGTTAAACGTTTCTAAGTAAGCAGCCGTACCTAAGTTATAATACTGGTAGGTATGTAATAAAGGAGAACGAATGGGTTATTTTAATTTATCAAACATTGATATTTAGAAAACAATATAAACCTGTATCGTGTCATATAATTCCATATAAAATGCCTGTCTGTGACCGAACAAGAATATCAATGACTATATTACCCATATCTTGTTCATAGCAGATGAATGACATGAAGTATGAACGGGTTTTCACTTAGGCTGGATCTGCATGGGGCGTTTAAACACTGAACCTAATATTAAGTGATTTTATTTCATAATTTTAATTTAGTAGCAAAAAAGTGCGAATGCTATCTAATTTCTCATTTCGGGCATACCACTATCTTTTTCGTATCAGATTTTTATGACTTTTAAAATTTTCATTTTAATATTTTTTTTTATTTTATTCCTTCATATGACTGAATCTTTTGTTATTCTCATTACTAGAAATGAAAAATTTGGGAAAAAAGGATGAATAATGGAGGCCTAGTGCAGACGGAGCCTAACGTGCAGTATAATGTTGTGTAGTCTGATCCTTAGTGTGGTTTGCAGACACTTATTCATAACTAAATGTCCTTGAAATAACCTCGCAAGGCAGCTGGTAGAGACATTATCACAATAACAAAGTTAACTGGCCCAAGTACTAAAGCGTTTCTGTAATACTTAAGTACTATAGTTTATATCTAAATTATGCTTGTTATGCGTAAACCAAGTATCTTTGTTTTATTACTACTAAGAAGTCATTTATGAAAAGCTTTTACTTAACGCTATCACGAGTATGTCATTCGTAGGTACTATTCCCAACCGCTATAAAGTAAAAAAAAGACGGCCACTAAAAACTTATTTTACGAGATCTCTTTTAAACCTTCCGATAGACACATTGCGGTACAAAATGAGTATCGGCTCCTACGCAATAAATCAAGGGGACATTTCACGTGAAAAGCGAATGGAAAAAATAAGACAGTAAAATGAAATAAGGGTAACAAGCCGAACTTTGGCTGTGACTTACTTTTTCTCGTCACGCGATCCAAAGACATCGGAACATAATGTCCCAGGAAAATAGGGTAGTTAAAGCCGAACAGAAATTATTATCATGAGTCCCAACAAACAAAAGCGTAATCTGTAATTCAAGAGCTACTCACGAAATTTCTTTAAGGAAGGAACTTAAATAAGCGCTGCCTACGAACTTCAAAAGTAATAAAACGTTCAAGTGCTTAGTACGTCGAGGGTTCAGTACGATACCAGCTACTAAATGTATGACTTAGAATTTTTTTTCGGTAATTTTTAAATTAAACGCACGATCGTTATCTATCATAAAAGTTTTACGAGTATTTAACAAAAGTGTACCTACCTATTTGTAATTTTGACTTTGTCCTTTACAGTGGTAGCGTCCTCAGATTAGCCCTAGATTACCTACTACTCTTCTGAAATAAAAATAAAGCTTCATAAGAGGTTTTATGAGAAAATAATATTAATAAAAGTTCAGAGAGGGAACTCTAAAAAAGAAGTTCTAACGCCAACACACATCGATGAATCTAACGACAAACTACGAAGCATCGCTTTAAGATTAACTCCATCAATTTAAGATAAACCTTTGTTCTTACTGTTCGCTTGTGTGGCCTTTTCGAATAATGGAAAACAAAGATACCCACTTCCTTCCCAACTTTATACGTAATGGACCTAATCTATATTTGTGATGTAAATTACTAAAGCCAACCGATACACTATCAATTATGAGTAGGGTACAAACATCACTATTAAATTGTTTTATGAAACACAATATAAATTTCTAGATTTTCATTCATTGTCTAAAAGAAAACAGTATATGAGTTTAAAGGTGTTTAAAAAAATTAAAGAAATTGGAATGTTTGCCATAAAGTAGTGTAAGGAGTGCCTCGGCTTTGTGTGACAGAGATCATAAAGTATACTGTCTCCATGCAGTAGTGGCCAATCAACAAATTAGCTTTCCATTGAATACCCTTTCCACCCAGAGTAATAGTTCAGCTAGTTAATAGAAATGGCTTATGGCTCAGGGGTGACTTCGATAAATGAGATGTGTCCGCCCGTGTGACCAATAAAAAGGCAGGAGCAAAATAACGAACGATCTTGATTAGAGGGCACAATACAAACTCAGGTCCATTAGTGAAAGGGTAGGTGTCACGACTTACGCTCGCACGGCTTTTATTATTTATAGATATTCCTAAGCGACTTGGAACTGAACACGAACAAATGAACGTTCAGGCCTGTCGGGCACCGAGAGAGTTTGCGACTATTGATGAAGTACTTTTCTTATAGATTCAATGCATAGCTCAGTTCCACAGTCGTGTTCTTGAAAGACCGGGGATAATGATTGCTGAGAAGTATTTGCAATTATTTCACCGAGACAATGGGGTGTTAGCGATTGCCCTTCGTACTCGTACATGACCCGCCGGATTCGGAATGTTGAATATTGTCAGTTCTTGACTAACATTAACTTACAATCCTTCTAGAAGTTAAACGGATTCAAAGCTCGCAGTATAGTTCCTCAAGAACTAGGTTTCAATACAAACAATTGCACCTGATGGAAAGCGAGATGCCATCTTAGATGTATGCCATTAGTAAGGACAGAAAGTCAGCAATACGTGTAGGTCATAATATAAAATTTGACCTTCTATATAGGATACCTAATCACTGCTTTCATATAACTACATTGTTAGTTTAAATGTAGACGCAATTAAATTGTTTTTCATAAGACAGTTTTAAAGGCATGATACAAAAACTTTAATTTAATTTCCGAATGAAAAATTGCGAGACAAAATGAAAAATGTGACAGGACAATAAATTGTACAAAAAACAAGGACGATAATGAAAATTTTCCTTTTCGATCGTTCGCCTTCTCTGAAAACAATGCCGCCTAAACTGTTTAATTTACATCCGAAACAGTGAAATAAAAAGGTTGGAGTGGTGACATGCGCCGACACACCAAAAGCCTAGAGTCGTCCCGATCGCCCGGCGGCCGCGCCGACGCAAAAAGGACGAATCATTAGGAGGCGCCACACGAGATCCCATTTAAAAGTATGAGAATATTTTCACAAAAAGCCTCACATTCAACTCCCGGCACATTCATTTTATGAGAACAATGAGTGATTTTTGTATTTCTCTTTAATTCTATGTCGATTTTATCCGCGGCAGCGTGGAGGCGAGTCTGTGTGGATGTCGCTTCGTTCCGTCTTCGACTTTTTGCTATAGGGGAAGCGCGGGCGTTAGCAAAGAACGGTGGTTTTGTTCCCGCGAAGGCGCTCGTCCCCCACGCTCCTCGCGCCTTGCGCCTGGCGCCTCGATTCATGCACCGGACCCGCCACCGCCACACAGCCACACCCGCCAGGCCCTCGCACACTGTCACTCTTAATAGGACCTCTAATGTATAACCCTTGTTTGAAACATTTAAAAGCTAACAGTAGGTAAAAGCTAAAAAGTTAAAGTACACTAAATCTATACTAATATTATAAAGCTGAAGAGTTTGTTTGTTTGAACGCGCTAATCTCAGGAACTACTGGTTCGAATTGAAAAATTATTTTTCTTTTGAATAGACCATTTATCGTGGAAGGCTTTAGGCTATACTTCCACGTGGACGAAGTCGCGGGCGTTTGCTAGTATGTACTACTTTTAGTGCACTCGAATCAAATTTCGATAGCAGACATTTTTTAATAGTCAAACCAAACTACTGATTCGATAGATCAATTGAGACCTAGGATAACTAAGGATATAGTGAACTAGACTACCTACCAAGGTCAAAGGTAGCTGTCTCTTAGACAAATTCAATTTAACGTTTAGTTGACTGTTAATTCTATTTCTATTGTAATTATTTGGCTGGTCGATTTATTAGCAATCCATTTAAGTACTGAGACGTTACGATGACAGGTATTGGATATAGAATTCCTGTGGGATAAGGTTTAAATCCCGTACACCTCTGATTTCTCGAAGGTAATAGAAATTGATACTATTATTTGTTAAGGCTATATTGTAGTACTTATTATTAGAATGCTATTTATTTGATAGCCTAAGTATATAAAAAAATGATACTAATTACTTATTCAAATTAGCATATCTTAAATATGTCAGGAACATAGATACTAAGCTTTAAAAGGAATAAGAAGAGACTAAAGGATCAAAACATTGTGACATTTATCACGATATACCTTACGTGTACATCGGTTTAATTAAAGGGTAAATAAAGCGCAAAAAGTTGCCTTCAAGAAGCACAGGTAGAATATCCAGTTGAGTCGAATCAGAGCTAATTATGGTCGGTGGACATCGAAGTACTTTACGTACATACAACTCATTAACAGAGCCGATTTTTGCTCGGCAGTGGAACGCAGGTGTAATAAGATTGTCCGTTCAAAGCGCGACTTAGTAATGAGTGTACGTCGAAGCGTTTTTTATAGCCGAGAGATCTATGACGCGACCATATAATGGTGGTGAGTTGGTGAGACAATGGACTTCAAGACTTGTTTATTGAGTCGATGGAGTTGTTTTGAAGTAGAATGTGTGCAGAAGTGTAGGCGGCGTCCGATCCCAGAGAGCCAATAGTAACCGCCGCTCTCGGTGGGAGGAACGAGTAATCATGCATTAAGACGAGAGAATCCACTCGCTACCATCGCAACCACACGATTCATTATAAATAATACCGTGCTTATTTCACTCCGACCAAATTAAAGCTATACACACAACAATCGAGGTTATTATAATTGAGACGTTGGCATTTTTTGAGTTGTATCGATGACTCCGGCGCAATATTGTTACTTCGTGATCATCGTCAGTATTGTCACCTCGCAAATCATTTTTTTTTCATTCTCACATCCTTTATCTGGAAGTTTCTAATTGACCTAATATGACTTAAAACATTAAATAAGAAACATATAGGTACCTATTTGACCATAGGTCAAGTTTAGTAGGTTAGAGAAAGCTTCTGTAAGAAGAAAACATGTGAAGTTTGAAGTTAAGTTGAAAAATGCATTGCGAATAAATACACTGAACTTCCTTACAAGAACAAAATGTAGGTAGGCAACTGAGGTATACCAGTGCATATAGAGTAACACACGTATCTCTACTAATTAATCTGTGAACATACTTCAAGCAAACTCCGAATTTAGGCATTCGCATTTCGCATTCACGCGATTCAAATTGCGTGAGTTCAGTTTACAATTGTTACAATTTGTAACGAAATAATGAACAACAGTTTGGCATTTAATGAGGACTCATTAACTCGGATCACGGCTCGCATTAAACCGAATAATTTTAATTGATAATGAAATATACATATTTGCTACGGCCTTGAATATTGATCGAATTCACGATATGTTCAATCATTTATGCAATCTAGGAATTAAATAGCGGCTACTTAATAATTTAATACCTACCTACATAGCAATAGTTAAGGATACGAGGAAACTAATACGGTGACTGTTTATCAAAAACAATGCAAACTCAAGTCAATATCTTGCCGTTTTGTTAGGTAATCAAAATTTCTTATTACAATAATGTGTTTAGTAAACCCTTTACAAAACGCGTGGTAACCTACCTAATATTTAATTAGAACAATACCGTCGAATTGTTGGTTTGTAGATATCTACATCGGACAAGACCATTTATCCAGTCGAAGTTGTATGAATTATAACGGGCAGCATTCCCAATAAAAACTGTCGTGTAGTCAGATATCGGCGACGCATAAATAAAGGTTGTCGAGTAGCGCTCAGGTACATCCGCGATTGCTGATTACAGGGCGTTGCGTGACAACACCCTATTTGTTCGATCATTGTCTCAATGCATCCTCGCACCATCAAAACTCACAGGAACACACACAATTCAGCATCGAGCTTAGGATACAGCTATATTTTGATACATTAGTATCCTAAGCTCTACATTACAAATAGCGTAGGTATGTATGAACTCAATAGACGATGATCGAATTTGACATTCGATGAAACTCGTACTAAGGGTACACTATGCCCCCAAACAGTTTTCAACTACGATACATAGAAAAGGTGCCCAGTTGTGGGGCAGATGCTACAAATATTAAAAGTTCTTTTTTTAAACATGTAGGTATCGGTACCTACATGTAAGGCATCAATAGGTACTTCGTAAATTTAGATTAAAAGCTTAATAGGGAAACTCCTTATAAGGCTCTAAGGTACCCACCTACCTACTGACATGGCTATTTTTATGAGGTAGTTCGCAATGACAGGCATGAATAAAGTACATAAAACAAACCTTGGAAAGTATGTCAGTATGTTACATTAGGTTAATTTTGTCTTGTTAAGTTAAGTAGGTATACAATTATACGACTATTTTGACTTTAAATTACCATACGTGGCTGTAATGGACTTTGAATCGGGTACAAATATTCTATTGATTGCGTATTTAAGTTTATTGCGACTGGCGCCAAAAATGTTTTAAATTAATGATTTGAAGATGAGAAGACACCTACAAGACCTTTGGGTCAAGGTTCAGTGTGCACACGGATACCTACTTTCATAGCTTTTTTTAAAACAAATCGCATCAAAAACGATACATTCGTTTAGGTCCTACAACGTCATAGACAGACCTACTACAGTTAGAAAACCCCTATTTTATTGTCGGAGTTAAAAAAAATCCTTCACGCTTATTTTCATCATACTCGAATGTAGGTATCTTCTAGGATTTGAATCCTGTCCTTCAGACCTTTTCTTAGGCTATTTATCCTTACCACAATACGTCTACTACTCAAGTTGCTACCACTTTTGGCAACGGTTTTAGTTACGAGTAGCAACATTAATTCAAAGTGTCTACTTAATAATTTCTACGAAGTTAGAAGACTAACGAAGTCTAAGGAAGTTGATTATAATCTACTACAGTATTAAATTACACGCTCTTTTGTATTTTGTTTGTTTTTTAATTTTCCATTAAAATTCACTCTTTCATCGCCAAACGCACCAAGAGTTCTTTCAAATCCATCACGTTTAGTCCCAACCCATCCATTAAAATCACTTAA
>DWOF01000075.1:0-14938 GCA_018250795.1 Clito sp. Burns02 | reverse complement strand
GAAATTAAATGTTAAAAGTTCTCTCCTCTCTTTCCTCCTCTTTACTCCTATTAATAAAAACAATGAATCAGCAAGTATGTATTGATAATTTTCTCTTTATAAAGAAAGTAAAGTCAGCTATCGTAAAAGAAATGATGCAATTACCGCCCTACATACATAATGCAGGTACCATAGGTATATGTCAAGATAACATGTGATACTTGTGTTCATAATTTGGCAACGAAAGACACGAAAATAATATTAGTCTTCAATACCCTTAGTAAAGATTAATTAGTTATTTAAATTTTACTTTGAACATGTCTTTCGGCTTTTGTAAGACCAAGAAAAGGAAGTCAATAAAAAATTATTAGCTCTCACTTTACATGAATAGCTAGTGGTCCATTTAAGTCTTTTTCATATTTTCCACGAGGCTTGTACCTACCTAGAACCTAGACAAGTTGAGCTGCGCAAGCGCAAGTTGTCCAAGCTTAAAGAGGTCAAGGATAGAACTCCTGCGACTATTACGGATATAATTACTTTATTTTAATTTAATTAATTCTTACTTACGAGAAGTCTATTGACTCTTAACTTCAAGACATAGGATAAGATATAGGTTTAAGATAACAATGATCTTATTATTTGGTCATTCAACAGAGGTCTGCAGCAGCCAGCATGACCATCTCCGCAATGAGGTCATCGAGAGGTCCAAGTGCGGTAAACCTAAAGAAGTGTTCGTCGACCTCAAGACTCAAGTTTCCTACCTACAGGTAATATTCCTTTCACAACAAAATCATTACTCTAATATGCATATTTATGTCTAAACACAATATTTAGATAATTATTATATTTATCACTTTTTAAATACGCGTAGCTTACACTCGTACGAGTACATTCAAACCACTGATCGTTCTTACAATGTACGTAATTATGTGTCGCTAATAAAATAAATTCATTAGCATCTTAGTGTTATGTAATTATAATAATTTACACATATTTGTTGTACACTCATTATCCAATTGAGGTATAATTTGCAACAGCGCTAACGTTTTTACGGTTGCTAATAGTTTCACTGCATCCATATTTCACAATATCGTCACAATTTATGTAACTAACTGTTAAGATGAAAAGTATCCAGTAGAATCTAGCATTAGACCTAATTGTAGGCTTCGATCTTAGACCTCTATTTGAGGTTGGCTGTGAGCGTCCTGCGTGGGCTGCTTTTCTAATAAATAAAAAACATAAAACTCTTAATAGCAATCATCAATGATATAATGAATTGAAGTTCGCTACAAATTCTAATTAAACCGCAACGATTCCGCGATCATATCTCGAATTTTTATTATAATGACGTGCCTCGTAACAAATATTTGAGTATTTAAACGTGGACAATGTCATCTACATCCGTGTCCATGGTCGTTAGTGCGTGAGAGAATCCGCATCGGAGTGTAAAAGATGGTTGTTCTGACGCCGACGTATTTCCCCAGGTGATACCTAGCGCGGCGTGGGTCAAGCGCTGTGTAGGCCTTTGTGAGTACGACGCCGCCGACTCCAAGTGCATCGCCACCAGGACCAAGATTGAGCATATACCGGTAAGATTTACTAAGCCATTTATTGCATCTTTACTAATATTAAACTGTTTGATAACTTTAAAATCAGAAAGCGAGCAAGATGTCGTTAGTGTTGTTCCTTTTCCATACAGAAATGGATGCCAGACTAAGTTGAATGAAATATGTAAATATGCTTGCTACTTTCTGTAGTCAAAGTCCACATTTTTTCTATATTAAAGTATTATATGATGACCATCATTGAAACACTGAATAGCTAATTTAGTGAATTTATAACCATATCACTAACTTAAAACGTACGATATACATTAACATGCAGGACAAAGTTTATCTATTTATCTTTCTGCTAATTCAAGAGAATCCTTGACATAGTTAGCTGTACTTCATTTGTCTCCACACTCTGTTCATTGCGACATCACGTCTAATCTCTAATGATAATGATATCTAGTAGGTAATGACATAATTCAAATAACCCGCTAGTGATGTGTGAATCAGCTTTATCTACTTCGTCAGTTTCCATTGTTGATTTTGATAAAAAAATTAACAGTTTCAATTAAAAGTATAATTCAATAATCCGCATTGAAGTCCATCCCATTTGACTCTTAATTATGTAAAGTCCTTAGGTTAAAGAATGAATGCAGATTTCTTTGAAATAGTTAATTTGTAATAGATGATAATGTTTCTAAACTTATTTTATTTGTCTCCAGGTACGAATATACAATTTGAAGACCAACAAGGAGATGTGTTCCACGTTTCCGGTAGAGGTCCACGAGAGCTGCGGATGCTGTGCGGTGTCGTCTGGCGACTGCGAGGCGCCGAGGGTGTACAATCCTCGTAAGTGCTCCTGTCAATGTCCCAACATGGAAGAAAGGCGGGACTGCCTCAAAAAGGTTCGTAAGATGATGGATGTCTGTGACACTAACGTACGTGGAACGGCACGCATGCTCGCTCAGTACACGAGGACAGTCTTCACCGTTTTAACATTCGCTTCTTTTGACACCTTAATTTTTACTTTTGACACTTAAATTTTTTTTTCATTTGATTTTGCGTTTTTATTGTTTGCATGGATGTGTTTTAACTTTCCATTGGTTACGACCGGTGTTTTCGTAGTAATGTTTAGCTTTTTTGATTGTGGTGAAGCAGCTGTCTCGACATCCGTTGTCTTACCTAATCAGCTTGCGGTGCATTTGATTTTTATAACATTGCTATTATAAAACTCAGTTGCACCTGATTTTACATTTTTTTCTGTTTAAATATTCGTTTTTATAACAAGAGATAGAATGTAATTTTGTATTGTTACAGCGGAACCAGAATATGAAGTGGAATCGTTCTAAATGCACATGTGAAGCCAAGAGAAGAGTCACATGGTGAAATTGGTGATTTGAAAATGAAAAGAAACATGGGAGAAATTTCTGCCCCCATATTTGGGATTCAAGTTCATGAAAAAGTGATGAAATAGTGGCGTGACTTTTTCAACAGACGTTTAATGTTGAGACGTTTTAAACAGACATTTACAGTGTTAAGATTTTTGATAGTAACCTGTACAGTGTGTTTATAATTCGGAGACAGAATGTTGTGAACTTTAGACGTAACAATTAAGTATTTAAAAGCGACTGATTCATGTGTCTTGTAGCTGTAATCATATAGATTGAATCTAAGCAGTATTATAGATGTAAGTTATTTATTTACGGTACAAAATATGGGACCAATTAGTGCTGTGAGTGAGCCTTATTGACTTGTTACATCGATAACGATAAACTATTAGCGATATTTCTGTAAGCATAGTAAACTTATTCGTTTTTCATCTAAGTTGTTTTTTCTCTATCATTTATGTTCATAATTTTAAGTGATAGATACTCTGTCCCGTTTTGTATTCTAGCACGTAAAGTTTCTAATTTATTGTTCAATTTAATTGTTTCATCGCTCTAATAGTTTCTCGTTAATCGTAAACATAAAACAAGTCCCGGATCGTTCCATAAACTTCGATTTTATTCATTGAATACTTTCGGCAAGTGTACTTATATAGTAATAGTTATTTAATTGTACTCTAATTGTCTCGCGTAAGTTATTTATACTAAACTCTTGATAATGTATGACATCACAACTCAGTATTTATCCCTTAGATGTAAATGCGTGTGAAACGCGATTCCTAAATTGTGATATAGTTATTCCAGTAAGTCATTGTTGGTAGTATTATGTTTAAGCATTTACGTACTTGTATGCCTACATTATCTGCTTCTAGTCAAGTATGGCAACGACTAGTTGTCAATTGCTTAGATAATTGTAAATACGATCAAAATGTACATAGCTCTCTTTTTGTATTTATCGTTCTGTCCGTATCGATTTCGAAATTGTAAATTAATTTATCAAATCGTAATGCTTAGCAAAATTTACTTAATTTATTTTATAACCTAGTCTAGATTGTGCCAAAGGCATGGAATCTCTCAGGTTTTGTATCAAATTGTCATTTATTAAATTTATTACTAGCTGTAAGTTAAGCTTACAAAGCTTTAAGTGATCGAATCACGTGATAGGTTAATATTTTTACTTTCATTTGTAAGCTGATTAATAAATTTCTATTTAATTTTTTATACATATAAACGACTTGTTTTAATTTTCCTACATCTATCCTAAGCCTTATCTATGGTTGGTTATTTGAATTAATACGGAAACTGGTTGCGATCACGAGTGGTCATGGTCATATAGACTTTTTACCTCAAATAGGGCCAAAGTCCTATGTGAGGTCATAATTATGTAAAGTAGTAAATAGATGCACTATAGATTGAGTCGGTAATCAACACAAAAAATCTTTTTCGTTTACTTTTTGAAAATATCGATTGTCGTATCAAGGTTATGGCAGATCTTTATCTACGAGTACCTACTTCCGCTACGTCAAGGGCAGAGAAAAGAGTAGTAGGTCACACGTTTGCAATACGAGTACATACTTATAGATCCGTTGATCTTGTACTTTTCTCAGAATTACAATATTTAGTTACCTACATGTGTGCGTAAGTGCATTTTCCTTGCCAGTATAGACAAGATGTTGATCTTTGCTTAAGGTTTGACACATACAAGATCTTATGGAGGTAAAATCCATTTATTTTTTCACACTTCAAGTGCATAACTATGGTAGGTACCTACTGAGGCCAATTATAACTGCTTTACTGAGAACTTGTTTTGACAATTCTAACCCCATTTTCCAGTGTGATCCAGACACATATCAAGTGATCTGAAGTGAAAACAACAAAAGGCCAGACATAACACAGTATTTTCAAGATTGTACAATAATATTTGTTTTACAGCCTCTATCTAATAAAAATTGTTATGTTTTACGAAATTATAACTATCGTCTTAAAATGATGTGTTAAAAATTATTATTAATAAATGCAAATGCAAGTTAAACTTTTGGTATGAGTGAAGAAAATTTTATAGGTAGATAGGTACTTTTATTTCTAACTATGAGGTAAGTAGATATGAGGCGAGACCGGAAATTGGACTATAACTGATATTTCACTTTTGGATACAAATAATGTTTTACAACCGAAGGAAGTCTGAAGATTATTGAGGATTTGCAGCAGATACCTATAAGGGGCTTATCAAATAAAGACTTAAACATACGAGTACTAATTTCTCTTTACGCTAGAATATTTATTTACTATCTAAAAGCAGCCAAAATAGGAGTAACGCAGACGAAACATTGCACATACAAAGATTACAATTATCACTTCACGTAAACGCCGTTATCTCGACGTAACTTGTGTTATTTGTACCCTGTGATGATCGGTCACGTTCGTAAAAAAAATGATAAGACTACACTACTACATTACATATGTATCATCTATATACAAGGTAGATACAATTACAGTGTCCTCGTAACATCTTCAGAGCATTGAACCTTATACTTCTTGCTATTAGTTTCACATCATTGTCTCATACTCAGGATAAAATCCATGTTTCTTTGCTTTTGTAAGCGGCGACCTTTAAGGCTTTGAGTCGGGGAGTACCCCGATTATTCAAATGAGTTACTTGTAGATACTTTGTTTGACTTAGGCATGGCACTATTGAAGAGCTGTAACTAGAAGCTATGAGCTATTTTGTAGTTTAAGAATTAACTGCATTTTTTCTACAAAGTATACAGATATTGGTAGTTTTAATAACGCACTACATAATAAAAACACAGAGGTGAAAGATTACCCTTAATAGCTTATAGTTAATAGTTCTCAATGAGACTGAGTCTTTAAACATCTGTAGATGTAACATGAGACCGAGGTATCAAAGGATTAAGACTATACAAAGTCGATACATCTATTAAATTTAATTATGCCATTATTCAAACAGGTACAGCTGATCGATATTTCTCTCTCTTTCATTCGGTCCTGGGTTTGAATTTCGAAACAAAAATGTTAATTGCACTTTTACAGATAGGCCAACGTTGGTATAGGAATGACTATCTACTCGTATACTAATACGAGTAGTAGATATTATAAAGAGGAAAGATTTGTTTGTTTGTTTGGAATAGGCTCCGAAAGTACTGGACGGATTTGAAAAATTCCTTCACCATTAGAAAGCTACGTTATTCCCGGTGAACATAGGCTATATAATATTAAAAAAAAATTGGGATCCGTATGGAAAATTCGATAATGTAACCCAAAGTGGAGAAAATTTTACTTCTACGCGGACGAAGTCGCAGGCGTTTGCTAGTAACCAATACAACCGCAGAAATCTATGTTAAGTACTACTAACTATGTTCCTGATATCTATAGCACTTACTATAATTCTATACTATCCATCACTAAGACGCAGATCTTACCGCGACCCTATCTGACCCGACTACAAACTGTAACTTCTTATCTTTTCCATTTCATTCTTAGTCGCTATCGCTCTGGTAATTGAATTATTAATTAAATAATGTGCGTGTTATATTTTATAGTAGATTAAATAATTGCGTCATTTATTGAAATATGTTTCTGGTTTATACTGTTCTTGTGTGAGGTCCGAATTCTTAACCAAAAGGCTATCACAGTAGCAATATAAACTCGTATTATTAATAAATGGAAGCATATTCTGGCTTTTCGTAGCAAGCTCTACAGAGCTACGCGGCGTGACGCGTAGCTTAGGACTCGTGTCTCAGGATAATAATCTATGTTTGCTACCAGGAGACTTTCCTTTCCACATATTTTCCTGATAGACCATAATAATATTGAAGCCAAAACGCGCTGGTTTTATAATAAGTGGCTTAGCGTGTACGTATGATGTCAGATAGATTTGATATTGTTTGAGGAAAACTACCGCAACCAATGTTTACATTAAGAAATCTATTCTATATTTAGCTTCGCTTTTAAAGAAATCAATTATAGTCTATAAATACAAAGATTCCGTTTAATTTATTATTTCCTAAAGTTTTTATCTGAACTTTGACATGACGATACAGCTCGAGTTTCATTGTGGTTACCAACCACTATAATTGCCTAATATCCTCATTAACTGTGATCACGGATATGGCAAAAACGACACGTTTTTGTGACCCATTCAGAGTTAATCGTGTCAGTGGGTTATCCCTCTGTGACTTGATATGGTAATTATGTTATTACATTGTCTTTTTTATTATTGTTTGTACAGATCGTATTGCTGTGCGGTTGGCGTGGATCATAATCGATGTACAAACTTGAGAAATATCGATTATGGAGATTTGTTACAGAAATATTCGCGGATGAAGTCACTAGCAATAGCTAGTATAAAATAATTAAGCTTATTATGTTACAAGGTCGCATAGAATGCATAGCTAGATGCAGAACATATAATAGTTCGATAGAGCCTTTACCTAGAAGCTATGAATTAAAACAGCCTTCTAGATATACCATTGATAAAAGAATTCCAGTTATCTATTAGTTTCTAGTTTCTAGGATGTCTTTGATAGTAATATATTATATTAAAATATATATTTAAATGCAGAATTAAAGAGTGTTGGCATTTTTTTTCATACTGAAGGTTAATTAAATGAATGATGATGATGAAAAATACAGCTGTGATTGACTCCAATATAGTTAAACAGAATAATAACAGCTGTGCGATACACGTAGCAATAGAGTTGACGCCCGCCATGAAGGACCTAGTAACAAATCAAAGCACGCGACACTAATTTAAATCGACTAGTTCCAAGAAATGCACGCACGCCGGCTAAACCCGCGACCGGCCTTGCAAGGCTTCGACTACAAAAACGCCTAGATAAAATCTTCCGACTGGAAAAATGTTACGGACGTACGCTTATAGTTTGCGCCATTGCAGTCTATAATTGTTTCAAGAAAACTCTATGGTAGGTACCTACCGTATCCTATGTCTAGTAATAGCTCTGTTCTAGGTATCTATAGGTAATATAAAAGATGTCTTGCGCCATATTTCGAAATAATGCCAACTTTTCTGACTCAAGGGTGAAAGGTGAAATGTACTTCATGTACAGTACAATTGGCTATAAAAATTCTCAATAATGTAGATTCCCTCACGATGTATTTCATCATAATCTTTTCAACTAGGTACTTATACCTAAGTACCTATTAATTGTTACAAGCGGTTAATACAACTTAGTTACCTACTCGACCTAACTATTGTTGGAAATACTTAAGTTTTAAGGTTTTTTATACCTATCTAATATTACGTATATGTTCAACCTTTATGATGAATCAATATTGTTTTCAGTCTTAACTGCATGCAAACATGTAATCTTTATACTGATAAGAAACGGGAAACTATTACTCAGTCATATCGTACTCATATGTCATCGACTAACTTATTAAATAAACCTTCAGGTTATCGATCATGTGTAAAATTGTTAATAGGTCTCTGTTATTATCTACACTTCTATTACCTATTGCTATAATAGGGATACAATTTCCTAACACTAAGCTAGTGATAGGAAACTTTATGTTGCAGCGACTTCATTCGTGTACCTACTTTTGTTCCGCTGGGACAGCCGACGTAAAAAGTAGATTTCTCTCATTATAAATACATTCACTGCTGGTATGACACACTTGATTGATGAAGGTGTGTCGTGATCGGAAGTGGGGCTAAGGCGAGTATTTGGCGTCGGGACACTGTTACACATCTGCGGCACGCGCCACCGGCCGTGTGAATCACTCTTTACACAGAAAGTGCTATGAAGTAAGCGATAATAATAAATACATAGTACTATTTAGTCACCAAGCTAGAACTTCAGGTCACCCGGGGTCGACATAAGGTCAGCTGTTAAATCTACAGTTAGGACCTATCGCTGCCCTTATTTCATTCAAAAGCTAACGCTTTTATAGTACTACAAATAAAACTTTCTTTCCTGTTTTCTTATCGTTTAATGCTTTGCCTACTCAAACATAGATAGTGGAGTAACCGCCCCAGTCACGAGTTGTTTAATGTAGGAGAGCGGGTGTACCGTTTACCGGACTCACGTGGAAATGATTCAATGTTTACACGGATATCTGTAAAGTTCGCTTTACGATTACAGTATGTACATTCTTGCACAATTACTGTACTCAGAGAAGGTAAAACCAACAGCGAGATTTTTTTTTTATATATAAAATAGGCTAATATACCTAATCATGGGGCGATATTCGCTTTACAGGCTTGAAGCTTCGTTTAGTGTTTTCTATTAACGAGAATCTACTATTTAAAGACCTGCTGCTGCAGTCATCTAACTCTAAAATAAGTTTATTTAAACAACCAGTATGATACCATATCTAGTTGCTGGTTTGAAATCTGAATTCTTTGGCATTTATTTGCATGAAACGTTTATGTATTGTTCCGCGTATCTCTCCTCGCCGGCGGTGTAGCTGTGCTACATCTTCTGCACACCGCATTGTTATCTTTAGGACAAAACGTGACGTTAAAGTGACGTCCCAACTAGGCAAAATAAACTTTAGTTTTTAAATAGAGCCCGGTATTAGCGGTAATAGTCTATTTGAAACGTGAGTCACGGGAGGCAAATCGTTTGAAATTTGTTTATGGATTATCTGGTACCTACTCGTAACAGTTTTTAAAAAGTGTATTAGTTGGGCCAGAGATTTACAAGGCCTCGATCGAATAACCGTCGCCACTTAACACTAAATAGCTTGAAAAGGCTTTAAGAACGGTCTGAAACCATTTAATGTGGATTGATAAGGCACGAAGGTATCTCCACCAGTCTAGAGATCGTTTTCCCGTAGGTATCCCTCTTTTACTATGAGCAGACTTTCAATAGTTATCAGATGGTATGCCTTTGTTACTGAGTGCCGATCCTTGTTGAACTTGAAAGCTCTGGAACGCCATAAAAGGGAAAAAGGCGTGAGGCGTGAACCACGTCACTATCCGCGGCGTACGTGAAATTATTTTGGGCGCGCAGATCCCGATTTAGTTCGACCGAACGGTTTATATTAACATAAAAAGTAAACACAAGTCTTTAATTAGTTACAGTTCAACGGTTACGCATTGCGCGTGGGCTCACTGTGGCAGATTGATGGCCGCCATGTTTGTTTGCGTTTTGGCGGGAATACGGATTTGTTTGTTTTCTAACGATCGATTTAGTGTAAATTCACTACCAGCGCTGACAAACATGTTTTGAGTGCATTTATTTTTATTATCTATACTAATATTATAAAGAAGAAAGATTTGTTTGTTTGTTTTTTTGATTGGAATAAGCTCCAAAATTACTGGACCGATTTGAAAAAATCTTTCACCTTTATAATCCTACATTATCTCTGGTGAGCAGACTATAGGACTATTCGATTTGTTTTCTTTTTTTTTAATTATACGCGGGTGAAACCACGGGTTTTACCTACCTATATTTTATATAGGTGACTAACTCATATTTTATCCGGATTTTCGGTGATTATTCTTCTTTATTGTAGGTAGATAGGTACATAAATTATTCTGCTGCGGTACCTACCTATGTAGATTAGAGGATTTTAACTCAATTAATTTTCTTTTTCAGTGGATAGGTAGGCCATTAGTCCATAACCAGAGATGTTATTCGCTCTGTGCTAGTTTACTAATACAAGTAGGTATATCGGTCGAGTAAATATCGCTAGCTCAACGAAGATCTCTTGAATGGAAAATCCCACGGTACCTTTTACACGTGGGAATATTTTTACCAACGAGAAATGCTTCGATACTTACTCACTTAACCAGAACCGAATTCCTCCAGGTAAATGTAAATACACGTCTGAATATAATTTTACTCAGCGCTCGCCGCGATTTACCTACCTACCACAAGCGCGATCAAAACATGTTACCTTTTTGTAAGAAACCCCATAAATTAGATCCCGTTACATTTAAAGTTTCTGAGTAAATATGGATTTTGGGATGAACGGACGCGTACACTGAGCTTGAACTCAGTTTGTACGGAATCCGCACTTATTGTTCAGACTATAATTTGTTCAACTGTTTGCGCGCTGTTACGAGTATGATGCTTTCTACCCGACCGAATTATGAAAACTAGGTGTCTATAAGTACGCGATGACTATTATTATGATTAGGTACGCTTTAGTGCTACGAAGGATTTTAGATTACCTAAACGTCTGTGTGCTCTTATCTGTGATCGTCTCGTCAGAGTTATCGCTAGATACGAAATTTTAATATGTAGGTATCATTGTTATAGGTACCTACCCACAATAAAGATTTTACGGGCCGACATTTGAAAATCCGACATAAGCCTATAAGCACTTTGATAGCGTGGTGCAGTAAAGATTCGTATTCAAAAGATAGCAGCATTTTATAATGATCTTATTATAAATACGACTTGGTTAAATATCTACCTACCTACTTAACTAAATGGCCAGAGAAATTGTTACCATGATAATAAATGGGTGTTTACTCAAGCTAAATTCGAAACAGCAGGCCTTGTGTGCAGTATAAATAGGAACCGAGTGTATTTCAGGTATTTGAATTAAATAAGCAATTTATGGCTCGCGCTCCTAAGTTATGTTCGGGAAAACTCAAACATAATCAAATGCCGAAATTAATAATGATAATGAAATTCCTCGAACAAGGGAACTGTTTGGGATTTTTGGCCGCAAGTCAAACGGAAGCCTCTGGAATGTACAGTCTTGTGGGATATCTCACTATGCTGACGTTTCGCGCATGGTCTCTTTACGAGCCGGTGTCAACACATCGGAATGCCGTATTTCATTCTTCATTAAATAGAATATATTCGGAATGTAACACTTTCTGATGTTTCAGAACATATATTTACGCGGAAGAAGTCTCGAAAACAAGTTAATAAAAATATGTAGCGCACGCAATGAGCACTGGCAGATTTAGGACTGTAAACACTTTCTAGGCTGAATGGATGGATTTCGACGTCTGTTTGGACTCCTTTCGGCGTATGTACCTAAATTTTAAGTTTTGATTGAGGGTAATGTTGATCAAAGCTCCCAACAATTCGAAAAACATTATGTGGGTGTTAGCGCACCTAGCCCAGCCTATGCTGCAAAGCTCATGTAGGTACCTAATTACAAATGTTAAACATCTGGATGGTCAGTACTCGGATGGAACAAACCTCGGAGGGCAGAGAGAATCAAAAGCGATCTATAGATTTGTTGAGATTTTATTTAACAAAATAAGCAAATATATTACATACAGATTCATTCAAATAGCAGATTATCTTTAAACATCTATGATAAAGCAGGTACGTCTGAGTATCTATATTGTGATGGTAAACTATTTACATTCAAAACAAAGACTCGACTAAGAAAATATTTTTTTTTTATTATCAATATATTTCTACGTACGCTGATTCTCTTATTTATAAACGCTGCCTAATATAAAAAATTTTGTTCTTGACGGGGGTTCCCCGATCATACAGTTATTCATGTTACGCGTTTTCTTGTTTCAATTGTATGTCCTACAATCTATTTCTAATAAAAAGCAATGATAACGAAGATTTCTTTACATTCAATGGTCCTTATGTCACACGGTGTTAGCCCTACGGTGTGTAAGGAGACTGGCGATGAAGAACTCTCCCGCACGATACGAGGAGCGTACTAGCGGCCCGCTGGCGGTGTACAGGAAGCCGAGCTGGGCTCCCCGCTCTTCCCACTGTTTAAACTTGGCGGGTGTGACGTATTCATGGACTTTGAGGTGGCGTTTTGTCGGCTGCATGTACTGCCCGAGAGTGAGGCAGTCCACGCCGGCTGATCGGAGATCTGGGGACAAAATGGTTTTACCACTTAGTTTGGCATGAAATAGGTCGGTAGTAGTTTACTTAACGTCTGAAATCGTTAGCAGTTCTCAGTGAATGTACTAATAGTTACCTTTCATAGTTTGTTCCACTTGTTCGTCAGTTTCGCCCAGGCCCAGCATGATCGACGATTTAGTCACCAAGTCCGGGTTGATTTCTTTGGCAGTTTCCAACACTTTCAGAGTTTGACGGTATCTGCAGAATACTTTGCCTATATTACTCGGTCACTTTTATTTAGATAAAGAGGATATTTAGATAAATCCAGACATATCTTCTGAATCTGGTTGCGTAGATACTTGGCTTCCCTTTAAGGTCTAAGATCGAAGTCTCCAGATGTATTAATTACTTAAATCCAATCCCAAAAGCTATAGGTATCGTTTCTATGCTAGAGAACTCAAGAACATGGCTTGTGTAGGACAGTTATGGGTTAATGTACCGTACCCAGCCCGGCGATCCCTAACGAAGGGCGTGAGTCGCTCGACGGTTTCGATGTTGTGCGCGAACACGTCGAGCCCGCTGTTGGCGATCGTCTCTATGCTGTCGCGGTTGCCGCGGAAGTCCGGCACCAGACACTCTACGAGGATCTCTTTGTTTCTGAAAAACAAAATTGGTAAATGTGAGATGTAATTTTAATCTATTCTAATCATTTCATCAAATCATACTAAAGTGTGTGATGGTCCAACTTGTAACTCGTAATAGATTAAATAATAACTTACTGTCTTTTAATTTCTTTTACTGTCTCGGCAATATGTGCTGAGCCTCCGTCGGGTAGATCTATAGAAAATAAAATAGTACAATGAAACTATAATAATATCATCAGTCATTATCATTAGCCTACTAACGTAAACTCAATTCTAGTATAAGCATGGAGTAGCTAATAAAGATATTAGTAATGTGTAAACCACAGGCCATTTAATGCAGCTGCAGGGATTACTTAAGATCTGATGGGCTCCATAATTGTTTTGCTAAACTTTTAAAAGAAATAAAAAGCAAAGCTCACCATCCCTGTCAACGGAAGTGAGTACAATGTACCCGAGTCCCCACTCGTGGATAGCCTTAGCAGTGTTCCTGGGTTCATCGGGGTCTAACGGAGGTGGTGCTTTGGAAGTCTTCACAGAACAGAACATACAGCCTCTGGTACACGTGTCGCCCATAAGCTGTGAAATCAAATTCAATAACTTTATTTGTTCTGTACAGTACAAGTTATTATAAATGAGCTTTACAATTTTTAAGGGTATATAAATATAGGAATGTTAAGTAATAATGAATTTGAATGTATTTAATTAAAATTAATATCATGTTAACTGTGAAAATTTCCTATAAAACATTTGTATAAAATAAAATTACCATAATAGTAGCAGTGGAAGTACCATGCTGGCCGCCACTCCAGCATTCGCCAATGTTGGGGCACCTTGCTTCCTCACACACTGTACTGAGCTTCAGACTACGCAGCTGTTCCTTTAATGCACTGAATTTTGAACCTGCAAAATCAATTTTACTGTAATTAAACCCATGTAAAGTATACTACCTCTTGATTACTCCACAATCCAAAAACTCGTATTAGGATTATCTTAAAATAAACTACATAACATCAAATGCAGAAATAGCTGATTCTATGTGTCAGAAAGTACTTAATACTTTGTGTGTACAAAGAAAACTCAATGTAGTGGCAAAATTTTAATAAGAATAATCAGTACAGTTCCAATAGATAAACCATTTATCAATTTTGTCTCTGAAGCTTTCTGGTTTCATTTTATTTTAAAAGTGGATTAGGAAAAGTGCACACCACTTGATGTTATTGAATTGACATGAAATATACATACCAGTAGGAATAGAAGTCTTCAACCAGGGTGGTAGCCTCAATCTCTCAGTTTCTCCCTTTTCCCTCTTAAGCTTCCCTTCATAGTCATCCCAGTCCTTGGGACGGTCTTCAGTGATGAAGTCTGCAAGCCCAGGGCCCTCTCGCAACTTCTCTCTTATGGCATCTAACTTGGCTGAATGTTTGTATCTTTGGAACTAGGGAATATTCAAAATTATGTTTGACTATATGCCTCATGTTAAATAGTAAACTATGCAGTATTATAGAGAAGTAAGTGGTAATCTAAATTATGGTGTAATTTTTTCATTGAAATTAAATACTGAATTTTTTAAAGTATTTGGGTACATATGATCTTAATTCTTAATTACTGAATTC
>DWOF01000074.1:0-14972 GCA_018250795.1 Clito sp. Burns02 | reverse complement strand
ATTTGAATTAAAATAAATCAATTCTACTTATACCATATATGGAAGATTCACTAGCAGACCACAATATTATGTATTGTAATAATTCGCAAAATTAAGTACTAATGAAGGATACATGAACAACAATTTCTTATAACATCACAATATTACGTGAAGTAACTATACATCTATAAACTACACACAATAAATTCATTTATGTAACAACGTACAACAAAATCTTAACCTAACCATATAAACACCTTGAACTTGAGAAATTTAACATAGAAACAACGATTAATCAGCAGACTTAGCACATCTAAACCCTAAATTACCAGCCGAGCTATCAATAGTATTATGTGATCTAGCTGAGCATCTATAACGGTAGCAGTAGGAACGATGACATAAGTATGAACCTCCTTTTTTCACTTTTTCTTTAGGCTGTAAAATAAAAGAACATGTTTAAAACTTTATGCTATCAAATCCCTATTAAAATCCTAAATAACATAAAAAACAAATCTTTACTATTCTATTCAGAAGAAGTAGGGTTGCAGATTCAGTTCTTGTACTCAAATTCATTACTTTCAAATTCATTACTTTCATTATTCATTACATTCATTCATGGAATACAGTGCCCACTTGACATCAGGTGGGGCATACTTGTTAGCTACTCTTTTAAATCGGTAAAACCTATAAAACTTACTGTTTTATCTGACCAAACATCCTCAGTCCATTCCCATACATTGCCAGCCATATTGTAGAAACCAAAATCATTCTGTTGAAACATACGAACTGGATTAGTTCCAACAAAGCCATCTTTTGCTGAATTGTGATTAGGGAATGTTCCTTGCCAGATGTTTGCCCTAAAACAAAAAAGGAATTTTATTTAATTTTTGTACAGGTATAACAGCAGACAATAAATGGTCTGCAGGTTTTACACAAATGCTAGCAAAAGTACAAGTAACTTGCAATTATGTAATGGGTATAAAACAAGAAAGGCACGGGAAATTATAGCTGTCACAAAATTAGTTAATAAGCTTATCATAAAAATACCTACATATAGGTATGATTGGGGAACAATTTATCACCCCATGGATATTTAGTGTCATAGTGACCTCCACGACAGGCTGCTTCCCACTCAGCCTCACTGGGCAGCCTGGCTCCTCTCCACTCACAGTAGGCTCGAGCATCATTCCACGATACATGAGCCACTGGGTGCTCCAACAATTCTTAAATGTCCAGATATTTTTATGTGAAACATGTAATTCTCAAATACTTCGAAAGTATAACAGTTTTATTGATTCACATTATGTTTTTAATGTACCTGATATATCAGAATCCGGTCCATGTGGATGCTTCCAATTGGCACCTACAACTTTATACCACCAAGGTGCCTGAACAACTCGAAAATCACGTAGTTGTTCTTTAAAAGTGCTATTTAGAAATAATGTGAATACAAAACTGTCTCCATAAGTTTCAGCTTCAGTCTTGTAATTAGTCAACAATATAAAATTAAGGAAATCCCTGTTTGAAACTTCATACTTATCTAAATAAAAGCTTTTCAATGTCACCAATCTTTTGGGGCCCTCTTTATCACTTTCAATGATAGAATCATCGGTCCCAACTTGATATTGCTTGCCTGGTAAAAGAATCATTTCAATTGTGACATTTAAATTATCTTCTACTTTATGTCTTGATGGACATTGATCATTTTTTGCAGACAGTGAAGTAAAAAAGTTGCTTCTTGTAAAATGGTCGGCTTGTCCGCGACTTATATTGCATCCACAACCACTTTGTTCATTTACAATATTTTCAATTAATGTAAATAGAATAACAAAAAGAAACAACATATTTTTTATTTTAATGACGTCTCAGCAAAAACCAAATACACGTACATAAAATAATATACCTAGTTACTACGTTTTAATTTAAACGGTAAAGTTAACTTCACAAATTCACAGATCGAACAGGGAGTAATCATTTGATTTCTGTAAACAATCATTTAAGAGTTTTTAATGTCAATCGTTCAGAAATATCAAAAAGTCCGTAGATTTGAGTAAGTAAATAAAAAAAATGTAACGAGAAGGATCCGGGCCGGGCGGAAGAATTCAAGAACAAGATGTTGCCAGTGCCAATACTATCAACATATTTGACATTAAACGTACTATAAAATCGATGACTTTTTATCGATGCTGTTAACATAATTCTTACAATCCATAGGCTCATAAACAATTTATAGTTTAAAACTGAAATTATTGAGACCAAGTCTGAATTGCATTGTAGATTGTAGATTGATTTTTTTTTATTTAGGGTGAATTATCTATCGATAGTCGATGTTTCGAAACATTTGCGTAGTAGAGAGTAGAGAGTAAGGAGTAATGTTGTCATTATCAGTGCTCGCATTTTTGACAGTTATTCGGCCTTGGATTCCAGTCTTTCACCTACGGAACGCCAGTTTCGTGATCATTTTCTTTAGCTAAAAGTCAACATATTGTTACTCTGTTATACTTTATGTTACTTAATAATAGTTATAATAGCCTTATTAGGAACAGGCCGAATGAATAGGTTTATAATACTTGTATAATTTGTATTGTAGGAATTATACAAATGAAAAAAAAAACAGTTGTTATACAATAATATATTATTATACTCGTATTCTAAAACATGATCACAAATTTATTATCCAAATAGTAACTTGTAAAAGAATGAAAAAATTAGAAAGTAAAATGTAAACTTCAGTCCGTAGCTTAGCAATACCATGTAGTAAGGTCGTGGAGGGACACTGGAATAGAAAATCATACAATGAAAATGGCAAAGGCAATGCTTATTTAATTAAGGAGCCTTTTTTTATTAATAATGCCTTTGGGTTTTAAACTTTTGTATTTTTTTTGTCCCATATTAGTCACCTAGGGTTTACTTTAAATTTTCTTATTACATATTACTATTACTAAGGGAAATTAGCATCCCATGTCTTCCTTATTGTTTTTTAAGTACAGGTACATTTAAATTGTTGTACTAAGTCTAATTTTAAGTGATTGACGAGCTGAACTATTACTTGAGGGGCTACACTGAAAATCAGCGTCATGATTTCCCTAGGGCAGTATTTCTCAACCTGTAGTCCGCGCACCCCTGGGGTCCGCGAGTACACGTAGTACACGGTCCGTCATATAATCTATTTATTTTCTAAGAAAAGGTTATTCTGTAGGTACTAAGATAAATTGTCCGAAATGAGGTAATTCCTGTGTTTTTACTAAAGGGTATGTGAAATTGTGCTTGAAATTGTAGGGGTTCGTGGACTGAAAAAGCTTAAGAAACTCTGCCCTAGGGAATCATGACACTATGCTGAGTGTGGTCCCGTTTCTCTTGCTATGTAGGTATTCACAATAATATTAAGTATCTATAGGTAGATAAAGGACAAACTGTAGCAAGCAAATAAAGATTATTTTCTTTCTTCTTTCTTTCTTTCTTTCACTACTTCGAGTGGTGTTACAAAAAAATTATTTGCTGCAAATAAAAAATGTGGGTAGGTAAACATATTAAATTACATTCTAGACCTAATTACCTGTTAAGCTATTTCTACTAATGATACCATGTACCTAACATAAATATGCCATTAGATTATCTTTACGTTTAAAGCGGTTAATACTAGGCAGGTAAATATCATAAAAAAGTAAGCTGGTAACTTAGATAACACGATAATAAAAAATACCTACTAGGTAGTTGCAATCTACTCACACTCTAGTTGGTGCCTATATTATCTACGTAATAAATTAGTGAGCGCCCTTATAATTATTATATATCTACAATTTTTTCGACCGTTTATAACCGACTAATAACTTTCTAACCGACATTATAAAATGATTTATTTTATGCCACTTACAACAGTAATGGCACAATATCTTCTTGTTTCATTTTACCGTAATATTTGGATATTCCATCCACATGACCCATTCCTACCACAGCTAATACCCGGGGGTTGTTAACTAATAAAATTACAAAAATATATCCAACATTAATATCAACTCATAACGGTTCCACTACTAGCCTCAGATAGATTTTTCTTATTAGGTACAAATGTAATAAAATCCATCTTACCAGTACGAACACATTCTTGCATTGAAAATGCAAGACATCTGTCACGTTCGTCGACAAACACATGAAAAATCTTTTTAAATGCCGGCACCTCTCTAGTGATAGATTCGAATTGAGCTTGTACGTAATCTTTATCCTTATACTTCTCTAGTTGGCGTTTGCTACAAATTAGAAAAGAAAAAATCTACGTATTCTAAGAAATATCTTAAGGTAGGTTTCTAAGACACACTTTAAAGACAGAATACCAACTCTAAGGGTTTTGGATTCGCAGTTGTAAGATGATACAGAACTTGGCCAAGTTCTAACACACTTAAAGACTGGAATGCCCTGGCTATTGTTATCTGTATGGGCCTATCTCCGAGGAATAGCTTGCAGCCAGGGATTTTCTTCATCTGAAACGAGTTACTTTAAGTAAACATCCATTTATTAAAGTACAACTATAAACTACAATAAGCATAAAAATTAAGGGCCGGAGGGTTAATGTTTAGTCGAACAAACCTCATGATATGCTCTTCTAAATTCTCCCCCTGGGGCAACGCCTAATTCTTTAGCAATGTCTGCGTACGTCTTCAGAAGCATAGCATGTAACATTCCAGACACAAAATTTTGCCCTTTGACTGCTTTCCTAAAATAAAACAAAAAAATTTAAAAGACGATAGATATTTGTATAAAACTTTTCAATGAATATAAAATCCTTAGGTTCGCAGTTAGGTATAGTTAGAAAATTTAGGAGAAATACATAATTAGTTTCCCTTACTTTAACTTTTTAGCATCAAAGTTTTTTGCATCTTCCAAAAATTTTTTTTCATCCAGCTCCAATAATGATACTCTTTGACGACACAACTCCACCAGAATAGCGTTTGGTTTTAACACTTTTACTACCTGCACGACGAATTACTGAACGTTACTAAAGTAATGGTCATAATAGATTAACCTACAGCAAACTTTATAGAGCTACTAAACGTGGCAGCGTGCTGTAATTACTTTAAGTGTCCTGTTTACCTCAGAGACATCTTGGACAGATTGTTTACTGAAATGGACGGTACCAAGTAGCACCACTTTGGCTTTTTGATCATTTTGAAGGAGTGTTGCAGACGACGGCAATGGTAATACAGAACTGTCGCCGACTGCCCTACGTAAAATAGCCCAAGGAGCTGCAATAGAAAGGTTTCTTAGTTACAACTGAATGTGGTTTGTCTTTCTAACTTATACAAACCAAAAGGCCTTACCGTAGCTAGTCTTGTTAAACTTAAATAACTGCTCTTCAAATTTATATCGAATCAATTGTTTGGCAATAGCACATGTTTTGTATCTCATAATTTTTTTTTAAGATACACAATAATTTAGTGGCTAAACAACCAAAACATTTTATTTTTTGTTAAATAAAAATTATTGCAACATTTTTGATCTTTATTTTTGACTGAATTGTCATTATTATTATAGTCGTAAAGTTTATTTTTAAGAAAGTCCCGAAAGTAGGTTTCTTCATGATATCACTTGCTGTCCAAATAGTAGCTTACAACCTTATTTAAGCAGGATTGCAAATGATCACGGCAGATGGCAGTACAAAAGTTTCGTAATATGTATCAATTTTATGCTCCTACAAGAGACATATTTTTAATTCAAGCCTCAAGGATTTTCAATGTAAAGTAAAATAACTATAGAAATAAAAAACCCTTATATAATTTTCACATTGTGTTTTATTCATTTATAACTATTAATGAAACAAAATAATAATATGAAACACAATAGGACTATTAATTAATGTCAAATTTTACAAGCACACAAACTGGAAGGCATATTTATTTATTACTGTTAATTAAATGTAATATAATATTTTTCTTTATATGAGACCAGAGAGCTATGAGCACTCGAATCGTGCACTTTTCGTAAGTTAATAATATAAACTGAATCACTTACTACTTTAATAACGAACTATGTTATATCCTTACATCAAATGCAACTACCTCTTTAGTCATAGTATATCTAACAGTAGGCATAACAAGTTCTTGTTTAAAGGTAAAAAAATCAACGAAAATTTATTTTTGAAAGCAATATAACAAAAACTCAATAAGATATTATGTAACGGAGTAGTCAAGCAAGTTGTCACGAAAATTATTAGTTATCTATTGTAAACGTGAACAAAAAAGGTCATTATGTGTATTATGTATACGGGTACTCACGATTTGAGTCGTGAGTTATGTGTATTATGTATACGGGTACTCACGATTTGAGTCGTGAGTACCCGTATACATAATACACATAATGTTAAACCACGAAAGTCTAAAATCAAAAAAGGTCATAGTATAGAGACTATATTATATGTATTCTATATCGACTATGATATATCGTTACTGTTAACACTATGTTGTAATTTATATTAATAATTTTATTAGGTCACCTCTAGACATCACATAGAGTTACATAAATTCATTGCTGTGTAGCTATTATGGGACTTACTACTATATTTAGTAGGCAGATCAGGCACATCTCTCCCGTTTTAGGAATACACAGTCTTATGTTTACTTATTATCCCTAGATTCCTTAAAAATATTAACACAAAACTTAAAGTAATACAATAACTTGAGCGAATTGATGCCAATAAAAAATTATAAGCAAGCAGTGCAAATATTAAACTATTTATGTAATCGTGGTTCGTAAATCAAACAAAAGAGAATGTTAAGAGTGAGTGAACAAACACAAAAAAAATAATAAAATGAACCGAACAAAATATTCAACAGTTTTAAACTAGGTGTTAGTAAATAAAAACGAAACTATAAACAACTTTTTATAGTAAATTATAATATCATATATGTAATTTTAAATCTTTATTTATTTTACATAACAAGATTTCAATGTCTTCTTTTCATAAAACTTAATTTAGTTGAGTTATTTTTTTTCCAAATAAATAAGGTAAAGACTAATAATAATAAACGGGCAAACGTTATGCATTTGACATCTGTAAATATACATATAACATACACATAAATGTAAAAAATTAATCCCAATTAAATTTACAAAATATTTAAATTCTCAGGCCATGAACATATTATCATCACTTAATAAACATAGCACATAACCATACCATGTAATAATTATGTCACTAACTCTAGCTGCACGATTATTATACAATTGTAAAATTTATAATTAGATAATAATGTATCATATTATTATAGGTACCGGCAATCAACTTATTATTCCACCGATAATGCTACTAATACAGACCAAACAAATCGATTTAAAATCGATTGAAAAGTGACTAAAGTTGTATGCCAGCAACTATAATAAAACTGCTCATACATAGAATTATTACAGATGTCGGAATTTAAAAATAATCTACTGATACTTCCCAGTTCGATACTTGGTTCAATGACTCGTTAGATGTTAGTAAAGGAGGAACATTATCTTCAATTTATTCGATGCATGTCATGAGTCTGTAAAGAGAAAATTTTTATGTGACTTTGTAACTGATCATATAACATTATGCGAGGGATTTGTAAAATAGTGTTGATTTTGTTTATTCGGCGCAGCTAAAAAAACTGCCAATTCATTTTTGGCATTTCTGGAGGAATATATTCCTCCTATACCCTTCTCATTTGGTAAGATACTAACCATGGTGTTTCAGGGCAGCCAGCGGCGCGGGAACAGACGGTAGCCGGCGTAGAGCAAGGCGCCAAAGAACGCCACGCGGATCCCCGTGCGTACCACACGCGTCGACCGCGAAACCGGCGGCACACTGAAATAATACATTACATCTTGATTTTTATACAAAAATTAACGTATACTAGGGTCAGGATCGACTGAAAAAGAGCGCCCATCGTGATTCCAAACACGAGTGGCAAGGCTGAGTCGCCTCCTTTTGCCCACAGCTCATATGTATTTTCTATCTGAACTTTCTATTTGAAAATTTTTTTGTGGTCAATAAATGTCATTTTATTTCATTTTTTATTTTTTAGCTGTCACCCTGACTTACCGTATAATGATTGACTACTCTTTAAAAATAAAATAAAGTCACTTACGTGAGCAAAGGAGCGATGTCTGCAGGCGTGATTTTGCCCCAATGCTCCACTATACCGGCTACATGACCAATACCAACAACGCCTACTATGCGACAAGGTTCAAAACCTGAAAGGAAATAAACAATACAGTAAGAGTAAATATAAGGTAGTAGTGTCACCAATACAGATGATGGTTGTAGGTTCGAAATCCGTTCGCAGAAAAATTTTTGCACCATTCTTTATGCGAAGGCTTTGAAGCTTTATTCATATGTAACTAGCAGTTGTATTCGAAAAAATGTTGCGTATGATAGCCAGCTTCATGAGCAAGACTACAGGATGTCTAGCTTTGTACACACGGGCCACAGCTACTTAATAGAATAAATCGAACAAACCGAGGAACTCACGTGGTTGCAAAGCGGCAACTTGTAGTGAGTGACAAAGGAACATGTCCCTCTCTACCACAAACACACGTTTAAGAGCGGGGAACTCCTCAGCCATTTCCTCCAACATGTCTTCGAGCATTTTCTTTTGCTTGCATTTCTCTACTTCTTCCAGGCTGGAATTGGGGGTAGTTTATCAATACATAATTTTTTTTTATGAAAGCCAAATCTACCATCTAATATTACTCTTAAGCTTTTTTACTTCCCTCTTTCTAGAACATGCTGCTTCAATGCGGTAAGTAATATATTTCTTACCTTATTGTCTGATTAGAAGTGAGAAGGTGCCATACAAAGCGTAGGGTTTGTCCCCAAGACAGAGAGGAGATGGCTCGGTGTAGAGTGATGTCTATGGACCGATCGCCCAAGTGTACCATACAATTTGGAATCTTCTTTGCCTGTAAACAGCGCAAAACATACCAGTTACAATTTAAAATTTGAACAACTATTTTATAGTTTAACTATAGCACACCATAAGGTATTTTATAAGTTCTGTCATCTTAAGGTTTTACCTCAGCCATAGCGCGTCGAAATTCTCCGCCAGGGGCCATTCCTAATTCTCGAGTGATATGTGCGGACATATTCAATAGAAGTATGTACATAAGACCATTGAATACACCATTCTGAGCCATTGTTGCCCTGTAAACAAGGTTTATTAGTTAATTAGTGTACATACATTATTCGTGTGAATCCTAAGAAGATAATAACATCAACTTACCTAATTTTCTTAATATTAATATTCTTAGCTTCTCTTAAAATCACCTCTTCATCTAACAACAAAATGTTGGTTCTCTGATCACACAACTCTACCATCACTATGTGGGGGCAGACTTTACTTATTACCTGAAAACAGTGCAATAAAAACAATGTAACAGAGTAAGATCACTGTTAGATGTAAGACAATATAATTTTGAACATTTTACTTATTTACCTTAGCAACATCTTCTTGAGATTCTAAACTGAAATGTGCAGTACCCACAAGGTAAACCTTCCCACCATCTGGCGCATCAAGAACTGTCACTGTACTCGGCAAAGAATCGTCTGATTCCTGTTTATCTTGTTCCCCCACAACTGCTGAATCACAAGAGATTGTCAAGATAAAATATAGAAATTAGCAATATTAAATACAACCGATGACAAGTTTGAAAAATCTTACCTTTGGTACTATCCAAATTGATTAGATTACTGGGCCTGTCATTAGAACTTTGTGATGTAGAGGTTATGAAACTTGTATTATCTGAAATTACAAATATGTACTATCAATCCCTATATAACTATAGTAAAAACCGATATTTGGGAATCTAATCAAATAAAATTAACTAACTTATATGTTTTGCCATTATTCTATAGAAAAATAACTACGAAAAATCACAAAAATCAACCAGCAAGCCACATACAAAAAACTGAAACTCTTATACAACTAAAGTGAAGCCTTACATAGTCAGAATTATATGGGTGATATAATGTGCTTATTCTGGGTGGCATATACATTCAGCGGTGTTATTATAGTTTCTTTAGTGTATTTTTTATGTCAGTAGAGCAGCAAACGAGCAAGCTGCTGCCAGATGTCACTGTTATCCATGGACCTGACCTCAAGCAAGACAAAATCATGTTCGAGGTTAAGTGGATAAACTGCTACTTGTGAGTAATCAAGTCTTCACTTTCAATTTCAGTTTATACTTAGATGTGGATGTTCACAGGCTACTGTACCCAATAAACCTGAAGGGTTGCAAGCATAGTTATTGCTTTATAACAAAAATACTTACCACTTGTACTGGCCACATCATCAGCTATATTTATAGGGGCATCCCCGCCTCCATCTTCAGCCTTTAGAAACATTTGGCACTCATTCACTATGTCACATCTGACTCTACTTGGTGCAGGCTTCAGAAACAACTGTTCTTGCTCTACGTCTCCACTCTGTATCAATGGATCTTTCGCTAAAAGTGGCTCGGCAGACTCCATATTTGTACCAATTCTGCAAAAAGAGATTGTCAAATAATTACTACACATATAGTTTTAAATTTACAGTAGCTAATCACTTAACAATCGATTCTATGCTTTATTCCATAGTCCAAAGCGATTTAAACCTTTAATAATTGATTTAATATGAAGTGAAAGTAACTTCTAAAGGAGAATTTTCTGTTAAATCCGCCTGTTACAAGCACAGAACTATGTACAAATAGTAGACATGCAATGAGAGTAAGAAATATAATCATTTAATACCGGATTATATACACAATGGCTGATTAAAATTAAATGGACTTCAAAACATTACGTACGTTGTAAATATCACAAGTGTACACGTATTATTATTTAAGTTTTGCAAGAATCCTAGTTGGATCCTTGGATTTTGATGACAATTTCGTTCGTATAATTTTACGTCAACAACTATAGGCAGATTAGACAGTCCTATGACAAGGCAATACGTCAATATCTTGTCAAATATGGATAGAATAAGGATGCAGTTACTATTTTATGGCAGAGTAAACAAAAAATATACTTTTTAATGTAACAGGATTATTAATCTGTGGTCTACTCAATGCTTTACGCTGGATCGACAATGTGGCAATTGTTGAGATTATTTATAAAGCCATTTCTTCAAAGACGTATTAGATCGATCTAAGCGACCTAGAAATGGCGAATTTATTCCTGTAGTGTAGACCATTTACAGAAAGCGAGTGAATGCTATCGAGAGTCGTATTCGTAAGTGTAAGCGACATTTGATTTGGCCTCGTGTAAGACCAGCATCACTACTTGTTGTTACATCACACCTACCCATCCACTACTAGAAGATCAATTGAAAATAATTTTTTGGTCACGCTGTGCCATCTACTTTAAATCAGGCAAATAGAAATATTTTAAAATGAGTGCCTGGAGACAAGTGGGTTTAAAGTAAGTGTTAAGTTTTTGAATTGTAAATATTGCAATAAAAATAACCCTGATAATAAATGTTTCATTTTTGTAGTTACATAAACTACTCCAACATTGCCGCTAAGGTCTTGAGGCGATCTCTGAAGCCGGAATTTCGTACTGAAGCCCTGAAACGTGACGAGTCTCACGTTCGCATCACACCATGGGCTAACGGCAGGCCAGCACGTAAGTTTAAATTGTTTTTAGTGGTAGTTTTACGGTGATAAGAAACCAAACTTCACTGAAATTGGGTTGGTTAGAATATCGTTATAACTTACTTTCTTGTTGATATTCACTAAGGATTTTTAGAGTTTACGACCTTTGCCTTTGACACACTGCTAGGCACAGGTCACAATAAGGGGAGGCTTATCATACAACCCATTAACTATGCGGTTTGGAGGATACATCTAACCAACCTGAGCTAACAAACTAGACACAGGCAGTGTTAAACCTTTTAGTTTCTTGATTAGGTGGTAGATAATTATGGATGAAGTTGTAACCAGAATGTTATCAAAAATTTATTGATGTGTTATTAGACTTTATGAAAATTAAAAACCACCATTTTACCTATAAATATGCTAACATCTTTTTTTATTTGTATACATTAAGATTTTTGATAATTTTACAGATGAAAAGGAATAACTGATAAGTAAGTCAGGCAGGCATTCTGTCCGAAATGTGTGCTCTAAGAACTGTGTTCATGTCTGTCTTATAGCATGTAGTTGAAATTAACAAACATGATTGTTTATTAATAATAATTTTAAATGAACTAAACATAGTATAGACTTTTATAATAGACAATAGTGAATGTATTTGAGAAAAAATAACATTTAAATATGTCTTGTGTGTGTGAAAAGTTTTATTTCTGTATTTGAATAACTGATTATGATTAGTATTAAACTAATAAAATTACCATTAACTACAACAACAATGTTAAAATATTAATTACTGACAACTTACATTTTTTTTATCCCTATAAATGTTCATTCATAGAAATGTACTACAACATGGAGTACCAATACCTATATGGATATTATTAAACCAATCATGCCCAATTAATACTATGCAAGTTGATACTTTACATTCTAATTTATTTTGAAATTTTCAGATTTGCAACAGACAGCAGCCAAGTAGGGGGAAGTTGGCAGTAATGTGGATGTTAAGCATGAATCAGTGATCAATATATTAAATTATGCAATAGGAATACTGTAATAAAAGTCAAATTTATAGCAGTGTATTATTTATTTTCAATCCTTTTTTGTTTTTTTCAACCATTTACTTACAGTTTTTTCAATTCTATTGCGCAATATGTACTGTACACTTTCACACACATTTGTTGACTAGATAGATATTATGTACATTGTATAGTTATACATAAATGATTCCATGTTTACAAAATACTTAGTCTGGTAATGCTAGTAGAATTGCTTAAAAATAAACATTTTCACCATGATCGAGTCTTCGAACGAACGAATCGAACAGAGAACTCCACTTACAAATTATGAGATAGATACTTATGACAGAATTGAAAGTTTATACATATTTACACACAGGTCACATTTTATTTCTTTAAGAGATGTCTTTAAGCCTTGTTACTCTTACACGAATGTGGGCTGTCCTAACATCTCCTATACAATTCTTACCTAGAGGTGCTTTTGGGTCTATATCTCTAAGATCAAACTGTTGAAAACCACCCCCTATTTTTAATTTCTCGATACCATTCCATGCAATCATGACACCATTATCAGTACACGCCAAAGGTGGAGGTCTGAACACATTGCAGTTTCTTTTCTTTCCTATTGCTTCTATAAACTTAAATATGAAATTATTACATGCTACACCACCAGATACTACAATGTTTCGACAGTTTTCTTTTAAAAGATTATTTTGATCGCAATATAGTATAGCCCGCTCAGTTCTGTGAGCAATATGTTCGGCTGTTTTTGTTTGCAAAGCTGCACACAGTTCAAATACTTCTGGGATTATCCCATCGCCCATTATACCATGTTCCTTCTCTTTATTTATGATGTGGTGAGTATATGCATCTTGGAGTCCACTAAAACTGAAATTGCAATCTCTGTACTTTGCTAGAGGTAATGGTAGATCAAATAATTGGGTATTTGAGGTATTTTTTGCTGCTAATTCAATAGCTGAACCACCACATAGTTTTGAGAAAGCTGGGATATTCTTTAATTTCATTCTTCTTGCAGCTTTATCAAATAGCTCACCCGGTGCAATATCTAGACTTTCTCCAAGTAAACAGAACTCATCGACACCTTTCACAACTGCTAATAAACAATGCCCTCCTGATATCAGCAGAGCAATGTAAGGGAATGGTATATCATAGTACAGCCGGGCAACCAATGCATGGGCTTCCATATGATGAATTGGAATTAAAGGTTTCTTGTAAGTTTTCTCTAAAAACTTAGCAAACTTAACACCTATTTGTAAGCTAACTAATAAACCAGGCTTGATTGTGACAGCTACAGCATCGATTTCATTTATGTTTGTTGATGCTTTTCCTAATGCATCCTCAACAGCATTTTCAATATTTTCCCGATGCAAGTCTCTAGCAACCAATGGATTTATACCTCCATATCGAAGGTGAATTAGATTTTGGGAGTACAATGACTCTCCAAGTATCTTCCTACTGTTATTGACAACTGCACAACCAGTGTCGTCACATGATGTTTCAATGCCTAGAACTATGTGGTTTTGAGAATATTGTTTTTGTGTAAATTTCGATAAGAAGTAATGTTTAATATTATATTCCATATAAAAACTTCTACGTGATAGTGCCATTGTGCACTATTAATATAGAATCTTAGAGATCACAATTTTATTTGTAATCAACACTTTACATTACAATTTTTAATTCTACAAATAGTAAAAACCTTAGTATTTATTTTCCGTTTTGAAATTCTGAGGTACTTTAACCTTACGCCTTGCATAGAGATAGGAGTTAATGGTTAATGCACTTTAATTACCGGATGCTGGACTCTTCAGTAAGCGCCTTTGAATTTGCTTCAAGGAAGGCCAGAAAAAAAAAAACCATAGTTCTTATCTTATTCTTATTAGAACTCTGACAGTGTCAGATTAACCGTAACACATTGGTTGTCAATCAGCTGACTGTCAAAGTAAATTATGACATTAGTTTTTCATTCATAGTTTACATTCATTTGTTTTATGTACTGAACGCTATAAGTGGAAAGTTAGCTCTAGCTAGATGCTAATTTATGCTATACGCTATTTTTATTGCTGCCCAGTTATTAAAAAAGTTATATTCGTTACATATAGCACAGATGACTAGATAGCATCGTTGATCGCACTACGTCTACGTCTATGTGTGATTGTGCGTATCACAGTTTCTAAAGATAGCTTAAATACATGGATGTAGTATTACCTTATCAAGTGCCAAGAGAGTATCACTTAAGTAATCTGTACTGTAGTCGCAGGCCTTCACTTGCAACACTGATTAGCTTATTAAAAAAGATATTTGTCGGGGGGGTTTAGTCAAGTGTCATTGTCAAATTGTTCATTGTCATAATAGAACGAAGTT
>DWOF01000073.1:0-15029 GCA_018250795.1 Clito sp. Burns02 | reverse complement strand
GGGGGCCGCTAGATACACTGCATGTGTACCTAGATTGGAACTTGGCTGCTTTAAAAGGGAAATTTTTGTTCATTATGTAAAGACCTCTTTGGGGTTCTCTATGTGGCGGGTTCTTTGGGCGCGGGGCTTTGACGACGGGAACAAAAGCGCATTTCAGCCATCGAGGCATATTCTTTGAACGGCTTCATTTCTGGCGACATGTAATCTTGAGAAAGAGGTAGGTACATGGGATCATATACCACTCGCAATGCATTTATAGTGTAGTGTTGTTGTGTTTCATAGCATCGAATAAATACAGATGTATTCTACCTGTCACTGGCAGCTGACACTGCTGTTGTTGACGGCATGACGTCACAACACGACGTGGTAGGAAGCGTTACATACATTTATAGCTTTAACTATCTAAAACTAATAGGTATTGAAGTTTAGTGAGCCTGCGACCATATGGACCGTGGAGATGGCAGCTGGCTATCAATTCATGCTATACTTTAGCCGTTTTGCGTATTTCTCAGTATTTCTAGCGAAGTCCGCGCTGACTAGTCGTCATCTATAAGGTATATCGAGTATGTATTACTTGGCAACAAGATCGGTTCAGCTGGAAACATACTAGGCAACACTACTTGGGAGTTGGTTTGACTTTACGAGTTTATTTTTACTTTTTTGATGTTTCGAAGTTTAACGTAAAAAGCAAGTATGTATTTGAAAGCTGCTTACACATTAGTGAGCTGACGTTGTGAAGATGTCCACAGACGGCGGCAGTGAGGTACGGCCCGCAGTGTGTATCTGCCTCCGCGCAGTGAGCTCTAAACGCCACATTTACCCAACATTATTGAGGTAGTCCTCGCGTTATTTATTGCTGCAGCCGTCAGACAAGTGCAACAAATAATAGTTGTGCAGGAAATAATGGTTCAACGGAAACCAACCGCCGCGACCCCAGCGCTGGGACAGTGTGCTCGCATTGTTTTTGCTAAGAAATTAATTAATGTCACCGGCTGTGCGCGGAGTGGCGAAAAATTGACGTTTTTTAATCGCCGCTTTGGCTGGCTTCACTTCATTTTACTTTCTGTTTCTCACGATGATCGTAAAGAAAATTATTGTGAAAATAAATGTCATGCTACTTGATTTAAATGCATTGCTCTACGCAGAAAACATGTGTTTTTTTACTTTATGATCGATAGAAGCAGACAAGCCAAGTGGTCACTGTTCCCTTTGCAAAAATGGGACTCTAACGCCTTTGCCTGCTTACTTTACCGTCCATTAATAAAATGCCATTTTCTTTATGTTTGGCGAGCTATTGTTTCATCTCTAACTGTATGCATGTCCCCGAGCTGACCCTAACCGTTAACCCAACATCAAGCGACCTCCACGCACCATTTAACATAAAAAACTTAACTATAAGTGTTGTCACAATAATGTGAAGCTACAAACGTCTTGCGAATGCGAACAAAAAGAGAAATGACCTATCTATTCGTTATAATGTAAGTGGAGGGCGCAGAATGTAATTAAAAAGCCGTGTGAATCCGGTGTGCAGTTATAAATAGCTCCGCTTCAATGGAGGCTCTCAGCTGATTGTTGCCAAGGGCCGCCGACCGCGCGCGCGATCGATCGCACGACTAGTCGAGCGCCCCGAGTCCCACTGCGCATGTCCTGTATCGACTGCCCGCCGAACAAAGGCCTGCAACACAAACTGAACCTTAAAGTCTTTAACATAGAATTCAAATAGTGCGCATACAGTTTAATAATCAAGTGCGAGCGCTAAGGTTGGAATGGCTCGCTTCAATGGAAAACAGGCTTTAGCGCGTCGGTGTAAGGTTGAGTTGGGGCGCATTTCCCGGTTGCTAGGCGGCCTCCTACTAATTAACGGAATGTGTATTACGTGAATAAACTAGAGATATCCGTATTATCCAATATATCGCTCGGATGGAGATGTGAGACCTTTTTACGTCCCCTTTGATTAAACCTCCGTTGGAAACCCGCTTCCGAATTAACGGATGCATACTTCGCCGTACAAAGGACGTGCCACCAACATCGCCTCCCACTGCCGATAGGACGTTATTTTCTTTTGTATTAAAAGCTGTTAGCAGTCGGGCCAACCTAGCGTAAATGGAAATGGTAGATTGCAGTCCATTTTAGGCTTAGGGTTTGTTCAGGCTATTGAATGTTTTCCACACAAGTAGAGAAATATGGCATTCCAAACAATGAACGAAATTTTCAAAGGATATAAAGATAAAACCAACATCACAGCACCAACAGATCCCCATAAGTTTTTAATACTCGAAGAAGCCACTCCGTAGTTTGATAACATGATTACGGAGCAAAATTGAACAAGAAATAAGGTCAAAGCTTTCATACTACATCTCGCGAGTGATCAGTCAGGAAGCTCCCGAACTGCCCTCGGCCCGAACAGCTGATCCATCTCTGTCTATAAAATAACTTCGCTACTTTTTCCCCCAACGATTTTTCTACTCAATTTTAGCGTAACGATTTCTTGTTACTGGAACAACTTCCGAGAAATTACTGAAGGGGCTTATATATTCTGCGCTCGCTGAACTTGCGCGAGCTTTGGGATGAAAATATAATGATAACACTGTTTGTTTGTTTGTTTCTATTCGGGACCAAGGGGTCATTGAACTGTTTGTATCATTGGTTTGTAATTAATATTTTAGTTGACTGAAAAAAGAAAGGTAGATATCCAAGAGGGGTAGCATTTTCTAGCTACCTTCAGGGCCACGCCTACGCGCTGCGCCCGTGCTACGCGCCAACAGCTACGAAACATAAAGCCTTAGCTACGACGAAGCTACGAAGCATTGAATCTATCGCTCTCAAAATGTTTCAATCTTTATTGTTACTTAACAAACTGAATCGATTCATTATCATTAGGTTTTTATAAAGTTAGGTTAGGTCTCCTGGGTGTCGTACCAAATGAAACAAGCGACATTGATCGACCTCACGCTGCGAGCCTGCAGCGGTGGAGCCGGCGTCCTCCGCGCTGGCCCCGCGCAGCCTCCGAGCACCCTTTGATGTTTATTATATTGAGGCCGTGTCACTAAACTATAGTCGTATGACCTCGATTCACACTTGCCTATTACTATAGATTATTAATAAAAATAATACTAAGTAAATGACTACGGCAAGTTTAACATCTTAAGTACTGTAGGCATCTCTTATTAATAAATAAGAGTACCGAAACTAAAAGTTAATAATTAAGTTAAGGGTTGTACTGCAGCGAACAGTTCAAGGAAATGCACGAAGGACGCTCGCTTCCGCCCCGGCTTTGTTTGTGTTCCCGAACAAACACGAGCTCTGCGCACACTTCCCAGCTTTATTGAGAATCCGCTCAGCGTTAGGGATTTTATTTTAAAACAGCGTTACATCAGTTCGGGCCTTTTACAATTTAAAGTTGTAGCAAACGAAAATACAGGACAGAATGTTCTTTATCTCACTTATCTACCACGTCGAGATATTTTCATTTTATATTTACAACACTTACTATACATCGCCAGTGCTGTTGGCACTGATGTACGTAGGTGCTGACGTCACGAGCAAACCGATGGTCTAAAACTAGCGAGTAATTTAGCTCGCGAATAACAAACAAAGTGATAAATAAGACGCATCGCGCGGGCTCGCCATAAATAACACCATAAATGCCATAAATCGAGCAAAATTAATTTACGAGTATCTATGTTTTCGGCTGCAATTTCGCCAGCGATGAATGATGATGGAGTTTTATTTGAAAACTTCCCGGCGGGTAGCGCGAGGTGGCGCCGCGAGCGGGCGGCCGAGGTGGAGCCGAGCGGAGCGGGGCAAACAGTACTGTGTTCTCGCTGGCGCGTATGACCAAGTTGCAGCCGACGTCGTTCACGAGTGTGTCAGGGAAAATTAATTTTTAAACGAGATTGCGATGCAAGTTAAATTGGAGCCGCGGGATGTGGGGTTATTAACGAGTTCTGTATCTACTCCGACGCGGCGGCTGCTGGATGAGCCTCTTAGATGAATGATGATCGATTATCATTGTTTTTGGAGGCACCATAACTTTCTGAAGCACGTAGGTACACGTACGAGGACCAGCATATCCATACGACTTGAAATGGGACTCAAGTTTTTAAAAGAGAGATTTTTAACATCTGATGGGTTGCACACGTTTGCTGTTTCTTTAAAAACTGCTTTATTTTTAATTACTTTACTGATTAGTTATTATAATATGAGGCAACGTTGGTTACATCCACGGTGTCGGCGGCAGCGCCGGTGCATGTGCCGTGCACCGCTTATAGAGTCTGGCGCGGTGCCACCGCGGGCATGCAGCGCTGCTTCGAATGCCACCCATTTATTATACGAAATAGTGTAATAATCGATGTGATTTTTATGTTATGGGTATGCAACATAAATATCACGTCGAATCTTAGCTCGTTGGTAGCTTTACAAGTCAATTCAATTATAGAACATAAAGATTTGAATATCGAGACGTAATTTCCAATATCCGGCGCTAATCTCGAGGGCCCACTCCTCCAATGTCAAACATGGCGGCGAAATTACTTTCCTTTATAAATACACCCTCGACATTCGGGAGCGGCTTTATGCGATAGGTTTTTCATTTTGACTTTATACTGGGAGGCCCTCGCGGCATGAGGCCACATTTAGTGTCATTAGGGCTGACGTCACCGAACATGGCATCTGCTGCTCGAGGACATTCAAAAGCCATGACAAACAAGAGTAATTTTAAAATAATAGTTAGACAACAATTAAACTTTAGTCAAATTTTAAGTAGATAAAGTGAAGACAAGCCTGCCAGGCCGCAGTGACGCCGGGCGTGTGGCAGCCCTAGTGGTTACGGCGGCGAGGAAGCTCGGAAGGGCCCTTTGCCATGATTATGCAAATTCCAACCTTAATTTTATGCTCTCCGTCCTCCACTAGCCTCTAAATTAGGATGAGAGATTAGATAACGTAATCCGGTCGAGAATTAACTGCTGCATTCGTTTACTGTTTAATGGAGCCGCTGAAAGTTGGACTATTGAACTCTCCCTCGCGTAAAGTAGCCAGAAGTAGACAAGTGGCCACAACATTGGGAGTTTGCTCCAAGCCTGCGCCGGGTGTGGGGCGAGACCCGTGCTCGACAGAGAGATGTAAAGATAGGGTCATATCATCAGGGCACCTTCCCGTTTTCCCTTAAAGTAGGTATGTATAAGGAAAACATGGTGAGCGCGGCACTCCCGGCAACAGTACGCGGCCATCATTTCAAACGTTCTTATTTTGGTTGCCGTCAAAAATATTTTCGACTTCAAAAGAAATTCTACGAAACGGTCTCGCCTTGACAGCGAAAAGGTGTTACGGACGGGATAGAAATACCGGTGAGGGAGGGCTAGGTGGGGGGGGGGGCAGGGGGGCTCTCCCCGCCCTGTCGTCACCATGAACTCATCACCGCCGTGGAGCGTGGCGGCTCGCCAGCGCCGGCCCGTCTGCCCGGCCGCCGCGCGCTGCCCACACTGCCCACACTGCCCACACTGCCACACATTGTTATTACAACTTACGAGTATCTTCTCGTGTTAATTAATACTCGTACTATAAAACTGAGAGGATAATAAATTATACCTACTTGTAACTTAAAAGTTGGAATATCGAAATCTCTAACTAAACCAGTGGTTTTATTCAATTTTAATCTTTACACTTCAAACACAGATCTTTTTCTTTAAGAATTAGTTCCTTACTAGATAAAAGTTTTATGGTATGTTTTCTTAAAATCGAACAAAGCCGCGGGCGCTGTCTAGTGTTGTAACAAAGCGTGTTATGTACGCGGCTTTAAGGCGAGCGCACACGTGCGCGCTGGCCATTATCCAATCTGGTTCAAATGATTTAGCTCCAAATTGGCTCCGCGTGTGACGGCTGATGCTAGCGACGGATATAGCGGGCGCCGCGAGCTCGGCGGCTGCCGTGGCGGCGCGCGGCCGGCCGCGCGGGTTCGGGGCGCGGCTGTAGGTGTGCAGCAATCGATTATAGTGCTCATTGCAGCCCATGGATTCTTATTGGAGACTTATTGCATACATAGCTGAACTATTAAAGGTCACAAATTGATGCAAAAATGGCAAGGTTAGTTTTTATAATATTCTGAAAATCTATGTAGCTTAAGACTAATTTCATATACCTATGTAACTATCTAGGGGGAGACGCAAGAAACAATGGGGTGATGATGTGTGCAGTGACCGGAGCCGACAGCTGAGAGAGTGATGCAACCGATATTCCGGTGTGACACCGAGCGTGCCAGCCGGGCCATCCGGCGGCCTCCGCGGTGCCAGGGTGCCAGCGTGCCAGGGTGCCAGGATGCCAGGGTGCCAGGGTGCCAGGGTGCCAGGGTGCCAGCAGACGAGGCGCGCGAGCCATGGCTCAGATAAACATATTTGGAAGTTACTAATAAATGGAAGATAGAAACGGCTACGTTTTTAATTATTACACATGAATGTCATGGAATGAACCTTAATGTTGTAGTTTGAACGGTCCAGTCGAGAATTTTGTTTAGATTCATTTGAGAAGGATAAGAATAAATAGTTCTCAGAAACATAAAAAGAGATCGTTCTTCTAATTACTGACAAAAAGTTCAAACAAAAAACATGTGGTTGGTGCCAAGTGGAGACAGCGTGGCGAGCGCGGCCGCGGGCGGACACTGCGGTTATATTTAGTGACGTCGGCCGCGCGGGCCCGGGTTCAGGGCCGGCGGGGTCAAGGCTGCGGGCTCTGCCCCGCCGCGACCTCATCCCGCAGCTGGTGAGCCGGGGTTGGCATGATGACAGACCCGCTTATCATCTGTCAATCACGTACAATATTTGAATGGTTTTAATACAACAACATTGAGTTCATAAAATTCTATTTCACCCTTTTTTAATACTCATTCATTAATTACTACCCCTCTTAGACTGCAACGCGTACAAAATTTTAAATCCCTTAATAGATTCCGTTGTTAAATTATGTGAAAATTCCTATAGAGCCCTTTAGTGAGGCTTTCAGCGGTCCAACGAGCGGCCGGGCGGAGCGCTCGCGCTGACATCAGGCCGCTGATAGGGAGATACCGCACTCGTTGAATCAGGAATATATTGTGTGTCAGAGACATTGATTTACTACAAAACACGGCATGCACATACCCACTAATAAAACATATAATTAAATACTAATTAAACGGACTTCCCAGCTGCTTGGCGATAGCAACATTGAATTAGATCACATTACCAAAATGAAATTATACACGTTGGCCAGAACAGGCGTGCGGTAATGCATCACTTCCCACACACCGCGCATACTCGGTGGTCGGCAGTGTGCTGCTGCTGTCCACAGGCGGCAGCAGCAGGCCGCCGGCCGGTCTGCCGGAGCCTCGACAACCGCCACGCGACACCTAACTGCTACCGAAGTACACCTCTATCACAGTGTAGGAAGGTAGGTTTTCCCTCGCAGGATGTGCCGCTTGGCCTGTAAATAAGGTATGACGAGCGATTGTAGGATGTCGCGGTAATTCAATATTCTAACGTAATTCGTAAAGTCACGTCCAGTGGCGGCCGGCAATTTGTCTGGAAGCACTGTCCGCCGGCCGCCGGCCACGCTGCCCGCCGACACACGACGTTACAGTGCCTACCTAAGTACTCGGCGGTGATTAACGTGATTGCATCATTTCAATTTAAAGGCATTACAATGAACTGTTATGAACAGAAGTCGCTAATCATTTTACTCCCTCATTTAGGTATCTACGAGTATTTAGACAAATTATATCTGTTTTTTAATCTCGCAACAAATGTTAAAATTTAAATGATGAAACTACCTGCGCACGCTATAAACAATCCAATATATCTCAACTTTGTAGGTACATTGCAAACAAAGTACACGTTTAAATAACGTTTTAAAATAGCAACATGTCACCTGCGAGCTTGTATTAATATTCATGTTTTGGCTGCACGCGGGGTGATGCAAGCCATACTTGCACTTGCATCATTTCAGTACACACCTGTTAGCCAACAGTTAGGTATTTTTGTGTTATTGATAAAGTAATGACAGCGATAGCGTTGTGGGTGCCTTCCGTAGTTCCGTCCCGGGTTCAATCAGAGTGCGAAGTCCTTTGAAGACTGGCGCTCAATGCGGGTCATCATCATGAGGCCATTACTTGGCTGACTTGTAGTTACGTTATCTTCGTGCTCTTGACGCGGCTCGTTCAGGAGATCTTAAACAGACAGAGTATTAGAAACTCGAGCAATTATTGACAAGATCCATACACCCGAGTTTGTCGACTTACCTATCTGAGTTTACCTTGGTGATTTCACTGAATGCACGCCACCAGCAAAATGAATCTTAACGTATACTGATAGAGTTTAGGATCAAACGTAGCTGGTACGAAATCCCGGGATATCTTAGAAGGGTAAATTTGACAAGGAACGCGGTTGAGCCGGAGAGAAGTTTGCTCGCGTCTAGGGTGACCACGGCGCAGGTTTTAAACGGATGTGTTTGGATTTTCACAAATACGTTCTATTATTCTATTTAACATGATTCATGTAAACGACGTCACTCAAACAGAGCCAGCATCGGGTCGGACGGTGGTCCTGGTTGAGTCCTGGTTGAGGGATTGGGCGTCGATACACATCGCATTAAATGAACTGCACAGTCGTGCTTGACTTCTTGTAACGATCAAATAAAAACATTGTTTAATGTTACAGATAAATTCAGTTTAGAAAGCTACGAGGCAAAAGTCACTGTTCGGTTTTCCTACAGAAACGTGGCGACCCTACTCGCGTTAATTTGTGTTGCAGCGGCTCGAAGGACTTTGTCAAAGTTCGTAATAACTGTTGGGTAACTATCAGTTACAATTGGACTTGATAGCGTTCATCCAATGTAACTTCTCTCCCAAATTGATAAGTGGGAGGGCCTCCCCCTCAACCCTTCCTCGTCGGCTGAGACCCACGCTTAAGACTTTGGAACTAATTTATCTCTGTTGAACTCAATTGAATTCTTACTTGAACAATTAAATTGTGTCCGATTTACAGTTTGGAAGACAAATGAAGTCATATTAGAAAGTTGTTGTTGATAATGTTTATGATAAAAGATAACAAATGAAATATTAGGTAAATAGGTAAAGTTGGTTAAATATAAAATTACCTCATTTTGAAGAACATATAATCGTGTAGAACTTCTTAATAACGAATTTTTTATATTACATGTTTAAGTAGGTATTTCATTACTCTCATATAGGTAGGTACGTCAGTTAAGTCGTTTTCAATAATTAATTAAAGTACTTATATAAATTGGAGCAAACTAAGAAACAAACCCACGACATCGTACCAACACTTAGCTTGAAAACCCAAACTTATTGAAATGTCAAGATAACGATAATGATGTAAACTTCCCGCCGGACCGCCGCCCCGGCCGGAGGGGGGGGAGGGGGAGGGGGAGGCTTCCGAATTACCAGCTCCTTGACATTTCCCTAATTATTTTTTGTTTCGGCACTTTGTATGGAACACTTATAGAAACTTTGGCTTTGAATTATTAATTCAGAAGCTCGGGAGGAAAGTGGAGAGAAACAACGAGAGGTGATCGAACTCTGCTTTTCTCGGCTACACTTTAACATTGCACCGACACGGCCCCGGCCGGCCCGCGCCGGCGGCCGGCGGCCGGCTGCTGGCGCTGAGGTCCTTCCCTCTCTGTTTGCTTACACATGTTTCTCTTAACAATACCGAGCAAACATACTGTACTGTACCCAGTACTTAGCTCTTTGTTCTAGGTTCAAACAAAAGTGATATCACGTTTTATTTGTCGTATTGAGGTGGAAGCGGAATATTGGAATGTGGGGATGGCGCAGCGGTTGCCATGGCGACTTCACATTTACATGCTTTCTTGGTTCTGTTCGCAGGTTTTTAATTTCGCGCGATGTGTTTAATGAATCGCAGTAATATCACACTACTCGTAGGAGCGGCGACGTGACGACGGACCAACAACGGAAACAATGCCTAACACGGAATCGATTATTTCCCGTGACCCCCGCGATCCGGCGCCGAAGCCTTCGTTCCCGGATGTCCGCAATTCCCTAATGGAGACTGTGTTAACAAACGGTTTTGACATTTTTTCATTTCTCAGTAAGTAATCATAAAATTAAAGACAGTTTCCATTGAATAAAAGATTAAATTGAAATGATTATGCTAATAAATAAAATAGGTTCTTTGATTATTTCGATTTTCATTCTGGGAAATATGAAAACAACGTGAAAGAAAACGAAAAGCAATAAGTTAATAGCACACAAAAAGATAGGACACAAAGAGATACTGCGACAAAACAAATGTATTGTATCGATAACGAGATAAGTCGGTCTCGGCGCGCCCTTCCGGCCAGCGGAGGGCCAGATAAAGGGCTGTGCGGAAAACACGCGCTCTTTGTAACGTAATCCCGGATTAAGACTGATCCCGCGATATTGCGGGATCGTTTTGTTCAGGTGATCCCGGCTTCCGCGCGAGGTGTTTGCTGACGGATGGCACACACATCGCGAGCGCGGCGTTATGAGCACCCGCTGTTTGTTGGCTGCGAGCGCGCGCCGGGCGCCGGGCGCCGGGCGAGCGCGCGGCCACGAGGCGTCGCGGGGGAGAGCGCCCTCTGGGAGATTGGGGCTACTTTCGAAGGGATGATTTAACTGATTGCTGTTGTTAACGGTAAACGTTGCTGTTGATAACTAAAATGTTTACTTGTCGCTTCACCGCCCTACAAACAGACTTATTTAATTAATATTTAGTATTACATACGAGTGTATCTAAAAGAAGTAGTAGGTAATCGATTTTATGCGAACCCGTTTACGTAAACCATTTATTATAACAACGTTTACAAAAAACCCAAGTTTTACGAGGAAGTTGTAAATTAAAGCTTGACATAATACATCAGGAAAATGAGGAGTTGCGTAGTACTCGTAGGTAACCGTTGTCATCCGGAAAATGCGAAAATATCAATGTGCGTACAACTACTCGCGCCCTTGCCCTTGCTGCTCACGCACTTGTCACTCGCCTTCCGTGACGAGAGAGAACATTAACATTAGTTTAAACACCTACTCCGGTGTGTCGCAACACACCCGTCACCCGTATCATCAGGCTGTAAGGCCCACTCTCGCCCGACGCGCGCCGCCGGCCTGACAGTCGTACAATAATTCCCCATGTTGCGGGCGCGATGATTAATTGACGCCTTGATCTTGAGATGAGACGATATTTTAGTCTCACTAAGTATTTCTGTCGTAAAAAAGTTGACTGCCGACCAAGTGGGGCAAGTTGTCGGCTCTTGGCGTCAATGTCGGATCTTTCCGCGATCATTTATCTCTAAAACTTTACAAGTAGGTACCTGCCGCACGCTCTGCCGCTCATACAATGTGTAATCGCGTATAAATCAGTAAGAGTGAGGAGATTAGCCACATTAGCCAAGTACACAGTTTATTGTGCCCTTGCATAACATTACACCTAATTTGGGGCCTGTCATATATTCCTGTAATGTTGCTGGTTACACATTTATGAAAGCCTTTAGAAAGCCTCCTGAAGCCATTACGGAGCAGTCTCTGATGGCGAGGTAATGTCGTGTGAACGCAGGGGATAACGCCGCGCCGCCGTGGCTGCGCTTATGGGGAACATTGCCATAAGAAATTTACTTTTTTGTTTATCCAGTCTCTCGTTAAGTTGCTTAGTCAGTTGCAAGGAAATTTATTATATGGGTAACGTTTTGTTCAAAATGAAATACTTTTGTAAGTATTCTATGTTAAATTTTATTAAAAAAAAACATTTTGTATTGCCACCTGCACTATGGCGCCCTATCCAGGTGACCTTCACGCGTTGCTACTACTGAAGCTACATAAAAGTCAGCAAGTGATGAGTGCTCCCTGAAGTCGCTAAACTGAAACATTTATTCCAGTTTCCGCCGTCGGCCGCTCGCGGCGGCGGTAGTACGAGTACATCGCTCGAGCGAGTTTCAATATTCTTTCATCGGAATAGCTAAAAGGTTTTTTCTGAATAGAAAAACTTTATCAATCCAATTTGTTCAGACAAACGGTTTCCTCTTACATCAAAAGAAATAAAACAAGTTATAAGTAAATGACGTCGGTGCAGGGCGCCGGTGAATCCGAACGAATATTGCTCGAGGAAATTTACTTATGGGCTGTTTGGGACCTTCGTACGAGTTTATTTTCTTATGAAAAATGTTTTCAATAAACGTTCGTACTTTCTAGTTAGCTCGTGTTTTTATTTACGAGTATTTTTGTAAACCGACTTCAAATAAAGAGAAGGGCTTCATTTTTTGTTGTAGGTATGTTTTTGAATGTATTCCGTCAGAATTCCTCAGCAATCCGTCATCTGAACCGATTTCGATGATTCTTGTTGGTTTGAAAGGGTACGCGTGGATCAATTTCAAGCAATAGACCCGTCATTTATAAAGTTTATATTTGATCAAGGTCTTTTTATTGCAATCAAATATACAGGCGAGGCTATGTAATAGTACCTACCTACATGCTAAATTCCGAGTAGGTACCTACCTAACCGATTCCAATCAATTTATTTATTATTTTTTCATCCCAAACATTATTTTTTATAACGCAACACATACTCAAAGCAGTAACCTTTAATTGTCTGTCTGCTTCGCATACAAACAATCGCACGGCGTTCAATAAGCCGCGCGTCCCGCCACGGCCGCGCCACGGACGCGCCACGGACACTCCGCCGACATATTTATGCAAATCAAGTATATTATAGGTCGAGCTAATGGATATCTGAATCTAATATCTCGCTCCCAGCGGCCGTTATCAAAATTCCACAAGTTAGTTTCCAGCCGGCCGCCCGCCGGCCACCCCGGCACAGCCGGCCGCACCGGACGCAAGCTCCACCTTCCGTCCACCACCTAAAGCTCACACTGCCTCGGACACTCACGTCTTCACTGCGTAGTAACGAATTACAAAGTTGAACAACTACACTTGATTTTGAACTTTAAGCTTCGGTATTTGAATTGTAAATAGGACATATTTGGTTTATCTGTACGCAGCAGTAGTTACAGTACGGAGAGAGGTTGCAGGCTGTTTAACAACGCACAGAGCGGCGCGCGAGGGGCGGGGGTGCTTTACTTTAGCAGTTTATAGTTTGGTAAAGTTCGAGGGTAGCGGTAATCTGCAGCCCTCGGAGATACGACCTCAAACAGGACGAGTAATGTCTGGCGGCACTACTTGTTACTAATAACATCTTTCAGAGTATCTCTGGGGTAAACAGACACTTAGCACGCCACCATGGTAGGTAGGTACGTCTTCCTCCGAAACGACATAATTCCGTCAAATGAGGTCAGGCTTTCAAGACTTGCACATGTTGTGAAGGACACGTGCTCAGCGATGGGACATACAACTACGAGTACACACATTTTGATGTGATATCATGAAAAAGTGTCCATTAAAGATAAAGCGTGCTCTACATAGAATTTTACGTTTAATCGAAATCCCAAATACCTACCTACATAGTGGCGTTACGTCATAACACCGCTCTCGTATTTCCTTCCGTTTTCCTCATAACGAGCTGGTTTCAATCTCCCGGCGTCGTTATCTCGCGCCGAAGAAAAGAACAATTTAATTGACAGTAATCTGTTCCGAAACAAAAGTAAAACGGGAAACGGGAGCGTAATACTGTTTCCAATCAAGTCGGCATTATGTGGATTGGAGCGAGCGGCGCCGGGCGGCGGAGTAGCGCCTTAGCCGGGTTTAATCAGAGGATCGGCTTTCGGCACTGGATTGAATTATCGTCGCAGTGATATACGGGCAATAGTCGTAACGTGTCCGCGCCGCCAATGACATGGGGTGGAAACAGTGGTAATGTACTCAGGTTCATTTGTACCTACTCTTATAACCATTCTATACCTGTACAGTAGTAGAGAGAGATCACTAGATCGACCGACCGACACCAGACAGCGCGCTGCGCCGGCAGCAATGAGCGATGTGCAGCCGCCGGCACAATTTCCGCTCCCATCCATCACCATCAGCCCCCCCCCCTCCACACGCCGCGCCGGCCGCATCTGAATCAATGTGAAAATTGTTCATTTACTAGATACTTGGATAAATCAGTCGGAATGAATGTATAATTTAGGTCCATATTACGTACCTACGAGTATCTATATTTTAGATATTATTTGCTGCTTTTGTTATAATTTAAAAAAAACCTAGCTTAATGATACCTCAGGCAGAGAGGTGCCATCACTAATTCATTTTGAATAAGCTTCGTAAAGTTTTTAATAAATATTATATGAAGACCGCATCTTCGCGAGACCGGCGAGCTGAGGCGAGGCGAGGCAAGAGGCGCGAGGCGGCGAGGTGAGGCTAAATCGCTAATAGAAATTAACGCATGAGCAATTTGCATAACGACACGAGAAGCTCTTTAATTAATAATCATTAGGAAGAAAATGAGGCAAGACGCGGCGCGAGCTGCCCCGCGCGAGCTGCCCCGCGCGAGCTGCCCCCACCGAGGAGTTCATCAAAGAGATTTGGCGGAGCCCTGATTACATTGTAGAATATCCCTACTTCAATATTTGTCAGAAATGGGGCGACAGTCCCTTGTAGATACATAATTGCAAGTTTTGCAGCACTTGCTCTTTCTAATTGATTGTTTGAGTTGTCGGCCTCTCGGACTGAGGGTGATTCTTTGTTTTACTTGCTACATATTTACATCATACGTATACTTACAACTTGTTTCAAATGTAAATACCAACTTTTTCTTTCTTTTCAAGTATGAAGGTACACGTAGGTCCTTAAGTGGTTCAAATGAACAATTGTTAACGATAAGAATAAATCATTATAATTATCAAATGAACCGTATTTAGAATCCATCTCAAGTTTCAGTAGCGAGCAACGAGGACCAAACAAATACTAACAAAACATTTAAGACAAGCAAAATTGTTTATCGGAACATGAATAGGACTCGGAGGTGTCAAAACATCACGATGAAGTAGAGTTGTCCTCTCTGGCCGGTCGCTCGCTGTCCCAGAATCTTCATTGACAACCACTCTCCGTTAAAAACAGGAGA
>DWOF01000072.1:0-15058 GCA_018250795.1 Clito sp. Burns02 | reverse complement strand
GGTCGATCGGCTCCCCGATACGCTCTGTTCGTAACAATGTACTGACTTTAAACGCGCGTGCTAAGAAGGAATAAGAACTCCTTAAGTGAGTTAAATGTGGTTGTATTAGCTAGGTACTAGTAGTAAATGATGTAAATGCCAGTATCATACAGCTATTTGAGACGGAAAGATTTCGCAAATAAAAGGGGACTAACTTGCAATATCCTGTCATTGTGAGACGGGCCTCGTAATCCACGTCAAATTGCCTTGTTTCACTTTAGGTAACGATTCGCCCATTTTCATAGTAAGTATTCTGTGAACGATTACGTAATTGGCTTAAACGACACCCTCATAAACAATGCTTTTATTCATTTTAAATTCTTGTAATACTGTACATGACGTAAGTTACAATACCTACTTGCGTTAATGAACTCTACTCTTACATACCTAGTTGCATATTTTTTTATACATTAGTCCAAGTTTATATGTGTTTGACTAGTGACCGTAATTCATATATTTGCTAACAAAGCTTTTCAATTATTGTAAATTTTAATTATTGATTGTACAGAAATTGTATCGAACAGTAATATAAACATGCATTTAATAAAGTAACTAGGTACCTATACGAAATATTCAAATGACTACACCGGATCTGAATCTAGTATTGAAGGGCATTTTACACCTACATCGAAGCAAGTATTAATCTGTGCCTTTAAAGTATCTAAATATTATGTTCTCATTCAAGGGTGTCCCTCTCGGGATCAATGCGCATTGAATAGAGATGAGAATTCCGTGTGGCGTCAGTTTCTACTGTCGCCAGAGCGCGGCATTCCTCACGCGTCGGCGGCCAATCGGAACCGAAAGATATCCATCGAACATTGAGAATTCACATTACCCATCACATTTACATAATTATTTATACTGATATTCATGTAATTATGTTCAGTTAAGAACGGCAAACTTCTTGATAAAGGGTGGCTAAGGAGAGCGAATTGGAAGAGCGATTCTGTTGAAGGTTCGATCCCATTAAGGATGGCCACGGCAAGTATTGATGCCTAAATAAACAATCTTGTTTAGTTTTGTAGGTATCATTCAACCCTATAAGCATCCCACTGCTGGGCTCTTAATCAGATGAGAGAGGCCGTATTCCACCACGCTACGAGTATTCAAGTCCTGATTGACCGGTGTTATAGTTAATTATATTATTAGTTATTACACAGTTTATGTAATTGACAATTTATTATTTCACATTGCGCAGTAAGTTAAGTTGGCATACGTAAGTGCTGCTATTCGATGGAAAGTTTTCACAATCAAAGGACACCGGGGACATTCTTACTCAACAGGGAAATTAAATACCTATCGTACCTAAGTAAACAATGTTGGATGACGAAAAGTTTCACTTTCACCTTTACTTAGAAAACGCAGAATACATACGTATATATTCTATCTATCAAGTAACAAAGGACGTACACAGATTTAGTATATGCCATGCGGACACTTGCTCGTAAAAATTCTGTTCGTGGCTCGTACAGTAGCTCCCCAGAAAGGGATCCTAGCTGTTGGACAATTAGGGCTCAGTGGTGATTTTATGGGGCGTTAAAATGCATCCATTGGCGGACATTTTATATCCGGTTTTATAGGCGCACAGTGGCATGTAAGGATTAAAAGTTATTGGCCGGCGCCTTCCTGCTTGTGGAGTTCACGATACCGCACACTGGCACTTGTAGTAGGGTTCTGTGTCTCAATCGTATCTATTTGTAATGTAAACAATGGCATTGTTGAACAAATATTTTAAAATACACATTTTATTAAGATATGAAAGGTGAAAGTTAATTTTCACTACGTAAGCAATTAGCTACACCATAGGTAAACAGATTAAGACAGGTGATTAAATTGGGTGATCTAATGTAGAACTCTACGAGCCGAGGGAAGCGACAGAAAAACATCGAAAGAATGATTAACTGAGCACATACCATTCGTGGAGAGCTGAATACTTGGATATTGAAATATACGATTGGAGAAGACATCTATCATCGACAATGACAGCGAGTTAACAAGCTACAATAAGTACACGCAAAATACTTGTGTGGAAACTTAATAACATTAAATATTATGATTGCGAACGAGCCAAGGCATGCGATGGTATTGTCTGGGCGGCGCGCGGTACCTACGCACATCGGGACAACTTTTTTGATAAACACAAACCAAACTTGCACTTGTATTGCATTGTCTGTGGCGTCAGAAACGATCAAGGGCATCTGATATCAATAGAACAAAGCGTTCGCCAAAAGTAAAAACGATTAATGTTTGAATTAGATTCCAATAAAAAAGTAACATATGGCAATATGGTTAAAAAAAAAGTAGGGTACCTATCTACATACATAGTTGAACTAGCCAGCGAACCTATCTTAGAGTGAACTTCGGCGCGTATACTTCCGCGTATCTTCATTATGTACTACTAAACGCCTACAAATACATAGGGGAGAGTTCATGATCACAATGATGAACTATAGGGCAATAAAGTTTTTTCATTCCAAGATTTCCACCCATTCGTCTTATCAATCACAATATTCACAATAGACAGACACCGGTAGAGCCAAGCTTTCTCTGATAAGTACCAGCAAATACGATAATTACGTGTAAGACAATAGTTCCGCGATGCTATTACCTGCGAATGTTATGTTATTGTAGGTGTATAGAAAACTGCCAATGGGAAAGAGGAACATGTGGGAAAGGAAATACGCGTACAAAGCCACGGTAGCGTAATGGATGGCCGGACTTGTCACGGGTTCAATCCCAGTTATCGGATAACACACGTAGTACAAGCACCTAAGCCTAATAGTAGTACTTGGAGTAAACAGAAGGGTGTAAAAAATAAGACGAGTAAGACATGGTTAAAAGTTCAGACACTCTCGTTAGAACCATTATTAAAACTTGCGAAGAAAGCATGCAAGCGTTTAAAGGCGAAACGAGGAGACGCGGCGAGGCCCGCCTCATGTCGAGGGCTCTATGGTGAGCGAGGTACCTACAGGTCATTGAATAATTACTGGCTTGGAGTACTCAAGTGCGCTTAGCATTATAATGATATGCTTAAAATTATGCAGAAAGGACTAGACGCAGGGTAACATGGCATATCCTAACCCTATATAGTTATATCTCAACGGTTCTGAAGTTGTTCCCTAACTTTTGTCTTTTAAAGCAATTTCGTTACTGCAATTAAGCCTGCAATCAGCCGTGGGAGTGTTAACATTGCACAGCATAAGTCGATAACATTTACACCACAATCGATGTAAACACAATATATTGCGCGAGAGAAAGATTGCGTGGATTTATTGAAAAAAGCTCTAACATCATTATGTGTAATATTGTAATGCTCAGTTTCAAGAGACAGAATCAATTCTTGTGAATGAAACTCCTTTATCTATAAGTACGTGGTACTGATGATGAGTGGGGGCGTGAGGGTCTGGCTCGGCGGGAACCGTTTGTCCTTAACCGTAGAATCGCACCGGATACGCCGATTGTGAGACAATTTAAATCACTCTCCGCTACCAATCGCCCATTGTTACTGACTTCCCGACGTATTTTAAACTCTACAAACATCATATTCCTACCTCTTATATACGATACCTACATAAAACATCGTTTGGTAGATGGGTATATAATAATTCGAGGTCAGACAGACAATTTGGTACCTAGAATCTTAGCCAAAAAGAAAAAGGAAAAGTGAGCTGCCATTTCACACACAAAAGTAGCAAAGAGTTATTTTTTAACTTAACATAGGCTTAGTTATAGTATTGAAATTAAAATCGCAATGCTTTGAATGGTACCTACAGATGAATCGATAAATGATCAGAGAGAAACGTTATGTTGGAGAACTATTGGTAAGTAAAGTTGGTAGATTGTTTCGAGTCGAACAATAGAGCAACAGGGAACGATGCAGAATATTGGCAGAATGGGTGCAATCGCTTGTTTTTATAAGCCTCCCCAGGAAGTATCGACGAAGTAACAAGTAGGGACTATTCCGCCGAGCAAATATTGACCAAGAACAAAGCAAGCGAACCGATGCAATAAAGATGATATTGTAGACTTGCTGGCGACAATTCCATACAATATTCCATTGCATTCAATATTTTTAACAGAAACGCAAGTTAAATGACAATGGTAAAACAATATTGTAAAACTTATATGTTTTAAACTAAACCGAACGAGTATTTTAAAAGGAAGGAAAGATATAAGATTGAGTTCAAAAATATAGGTAAACATACTTAATCAGATTAATGATTACAAATATTTACACGATCCCCCACGCAAGTGCCTCATAGAAACGCGATCCCTAAACGGAGCACCCTTCCAAAGAAGTATTGTTTGTTTCCGCCTCTACTTTGATAAACTGAGTCAACAAAACGTCTACGATAGTCGATAACAAATAAAATTTCTTCTTTTACTCTGTCGGAAATGATTTTTAGGGTCCCATAACAATACCTAGCACAATACAATTTTAAATTGTTTTTTACTGTGAATGCTTAGCCTACGGAACCCTTCATAGACAGTCTAACGGAGAATTTAAATTAGAAGCCAAAATCTATACTAATAGAGTTCATAATCTACATAAACACCGGCAGTGAATTATTGGATACCTTTGAAAGTGAAATAGGAAGAAGAAACTCATTATTATTCGTCATCCCTACGTATAATCGGAAGTAATTCGAAATAACAACTATTACCGTCAGTAGAGGCATTATAAAATAGATTTCTCCCTTGCATAACTCTCTTAATACATTTTACTTGATCTCATCTTAGTAAATACAGCAAATCTATCCCTATTTATAATTACGTAACATTACTTTTACTCAAGCCATTGATTGTATCAGATGAGATAACTGTGGAATTTTGTCTGGAAACGTTGAAAGGGCGTCCTTTGACCGTGCTCTCCCTAGTCGCAATATGAAGTAGCTAGCTAGGTACCTAGAGTTTGGGGTGCCTCCAGGCGGAAATTTAATCATATCTACACCGATATAATGATCGAAGGGGTCTGCCCTAACACAATAGCCTACGTCCAATTGTCCAGTGTAATACAATCTAGTCAAATAAACATGCAAGATCTAACATTTAAATCTTAAAGTTGTAAGCTTAATCATAGTTTGATTTATACATTTATGTTTTAATTGTATAACTATAAAATAGGTAATAACTACTGTATAAATACCGACTCGTAATTCAGAAAAGATAATCCAACCGCCGACATTGAAGATCAGTGTCGAGACATGCTCTCAAAAAAATTCGGTTTCCTCATTTTTATACGTAAAAGGAATATTACATAGCCGCTATACATTTCAATAAATCACAGGTGCATAACTAAGACTTGAGTAAAGAAGACTGGAAATAAAAGTATTAAACTGAACTGGAAAATGATAAAATTCCGGTTGGCGCGAAAGCTACACGATCGCGGCGGCGCCGGGAGTCGCGGAGTAGACGTCGCTCCGCGCTCTACACCGACCGAGGACTGCAAGCGAGAGGCGGTGCAGTCGCTGTGACTGCATTTGTTTAGTTCACTAAAGAAAATCTCCCTACATATCGGTACCACACCTATCTAACAATTGCTAACTGCGAGTAAAACAAACATCTATGAGACATTGGACAACAATATCGCCGCAATTAAAGTGATTACCGGTGCAATGGATTCAATGGATTTAGAAGCTTAAGTTATTTAATACAATGCCAACACTTTTTGTATACCTACTCGTCGTGTTATTAAATAATTGCGCAGCATATTGGTAAGATTTTTTTGCACCTCGAGTCATTATATAAGGTCACTGATTGATATAGGATACAAAGAGATTATCAAATCGTATTAACATATACCTACTCTAAACTAACATTACAATCCTATTTAACATGGAATATGGGATATAGGTACTTTTACGACATTTTAGGTACATGTTAAATGGCGGTCCAGGGGTGTTGTTTTGTAACAGCCACTGTGTGAATGCTAGCGAAGTAAAACGCCGCGCAAAATGGTAATATGACAGGCAACATGAACATCCTCCAGGCAGGCATCGGACAGGAGGGATGGAGCATTGATCAACCACGAAATTAAATTACGCGCTTCCTGCTGTAAGCACTGCATAACGAAATTTGCCTACTGTTAAGCATTTTTTAACTTAGTTTCTGTTCCGTGATTGAAATGAATTTTCATTAGTCCTTAAGTACCTAAATACAAATAGCTGTACCATTCAACAAATCTCGACCGTACCTAATGTATGTATTCTCCATAAATTTAGTTGCTATGAAAAGTTTAGGTACCCATGTATAGTGCAACAATATTGTGTGACACAAAATGTAGTTAATTATATTGCGCTACTGAAGTTGAAATATACTACGCAACTCAGTTCTGTGGATAATAATACAGAAAACAGCACTATATACTGACAATCATAGTTATATGAAATGTGGGGATCGCTTTTGTACGCGCCCCTCCTGCGTTTAAAACAAACTTAAGTACTGTTTTTTAAGTATCCCAGCCGCCCGCGAGTATAGAGCTATTGAATACTTTATTTATTACCCAATGAGAGAAAGAAGGGACACAGTGATTCGAGAACGTTTACTATATCGGCCGCGCAGAAGGGGCTGCTTACTCTTTAAAAAATCATAAAACTATTGAAAGATAACATTTAACGAGAAAAAATATAGAACATTGAACTCGGAGTAGGTATATATCGACGCCCAGGGTCTCTATTGCGACATGAAAGGGGTTCATGTCGACGGAAAGGAAATTTAGGGGTGAATGAAAAGGACCTCGGATAATTCCGAAACTTGGGTGAATACAAGTACCTACACCGACATTTTTAGAAGCATTTTTCGATTTCTTATTTAACCTGTGATCCTCTTTATAGGAGTATATTTTACAATCAATATTGAAAAAAGATATTAAGGAGGTATTTTGATTCAAAGAACAGTTTCGACCGGGTCTAAGTTTTATCTCTTTCAGCTAATGTAAAGCAGAGGTACTGAATCCATTGTCGTAGTTAGTCCTCATATACTAACTACATGTCTAAACTATCTGTCCACAGTGAATAAGTAAAACTTACTTTGTCGCCAAAGTGAATGCTGAAATGTGGAAAACTTTGCGAACCGTATTTAATAAGGGACACAAGTCAAATAAACCCGCACACGGCAGACCACAGACAGTTCATAACACGACGGGAAAGAGACATCACATAGGTACATACTACATACATATTTGAATTCATACGATATTAAAGTCTGCAAATATCAGTCTCAAACGTCAATTTCGGTCGACGCAGATTAATACCGACCGTACCTAATATCAAAGTATTAAAATTTTTCTAGACGGTCAAGTCGAATTACCTAGCCTCTACCTAAGTACCTAGTAAGTAAGTAGTAAGCCTTAATAAGCAAGTCCAATCAATTGAAGTCCACACACATCCTCCGCTTTAAAATACCCAGCTTTCCTTAAAAGGAAAATGTATTTGGAATTTGTGAGAGAAATACAATAAGCCGAGGAAAAATTAAACAAGTTTAAACTGTAAACCATTGACATATTTAATAAGGAATATTTATTATGCAAAACCTATTATGTAGATTTTCTTTTAAAGGCATTCTATTTCTAAGATAAAAATGGTAAGGAGACCTAGTCATCCCATAGGAACCCGGCGCATCTGCTGTCGGGGCCACTTTTCCTGTTACGGTAAACAAGTTAGACAAGGGCTGAATCATTTTATGCCGAGAAGCAATTATTTATAATGCGCGCAACAAGCTATAAACGGAGCTCTTCTACACAAATCGTACACCAAACGAAATCGGTAGCGAATCATAAGTAATAACGTGCAGCCGGAAAAATTTATATGCAATGAAGCTAGTCTGTGATAGCAGCTTCGCTTTCGCTTTACGTTGACGTTATGTAGTAGCTGAGAGCGCTATGTCTGAATAATGAAGATGATTGCACCCACTTTTCCAGCATGCACATCTCCGCATATGTTTTAAGTTGAATTTAATACAAATAAGAAAATATAAGTTCAAAATTGAACAGAATCGAAGCAGTTAGACACCTGTATCTAGTGTAGGACTCATAGTTGTTTCTAACCGTCTCAAGTAGTGGTCAATGATATGTTGAAGATTAAATAGGTATAAAAACGAAAACATTGAAGCGTGGAATAGACAGACGGACAGAGCGACTGTAGCGATAAATATTATGTCAACCAGTATAATGTCCGGCGCGGTCGTCGAAAGGGCAAGTTTTTCACGCGTTGAGTAACTCGCCGCATACACGACGATGTCCGGCGAGTTCTCCGACCTTATATGGGGAACAACTTTATATTTTTATACCGGGCGTACTTAGGGCCCGCTAAGTGAAAAGTAAACGGATTGCAAATAAATCGATTGCGTTAGGCAAATTATTCGCATTACCTTTTTATCCTAGTGCTTACCTACTCACGATTTTCTTAGCCACTTAATACCTATAGGAAATTATTTCAAACATCCCTCTCTAAGAACACGTACCTATATTGTAGTGCATGTTAGTACACGCGTGTCTTTTTTAACATCCGTGAAGTATAGTATGAAACGACTTCATTTGCACGTACATACGTAAATTAATTTGTAAATCACCTAGCGTTTACATCCACGCAGCTCTACTGTTATAATTGAGGACATTATACATAATATCACGTAATTAAGGTTCGTGTGACTATTCTAACTGGTAATCGTGAACTACGATTCAGAACTGAACTGTTTAGGTTTTTTATTCATTTTAATGACGATATAAGGCTACATATAGTAGGCTACGACTAAGACCACTCACGCGTTAAAAACTCAATGCGCGACTTGAAAAGTCAATCTCCGGTAAGACTAGTGGATAAATAATACATCGGCTGCGCTACATACAGTATCGCGTGTGGCTAGTACATTTTCACTGAAAACGGAGTAACGCTCGAGTGTGCGTTATGGACGTAGAAATTAGGTCGCATACCGTTGTATAACGTCCCGTGGGCTGCGGCGACGAGATCCGTTCTATTGTTTGATTTTTTATAATAAAACATACGACTATGAATAGATATGTGATTTCCTTGATTAATTACAACGTAATTGTTATGGCTTTTCATTTATCACAAGAACGAATAGTCTGGAAATCATTGCACTCCTACAATAAGGAGTGTTCACGAATTTAGCTTCCATTCTTACATCAGACGTTGGAAGTATAATGCTGGACATAGCTCTACATCTACTCTAATCGAGTGCACCTAGTAAACTACCTCTAAGTCTACCAATACTAACCACTTACCTTGTCTGTCCTCTCCTTCCTCGCGCCAATTCTTCCCGGTACCAACATTGTATAATACATGTAATTTTTTTCATGCTTTTTTAGGACTCATGCATTTTATATCTAACATATATCTTATTTTTTCATGCACGAGTTTATAGACTTAAATTTACCTACATGTAATAATCATGTACAAGGAAATAACTGTGTTAAGACCAAATGTACTGGTAAGTTATATTATTTTAGTAGGTATTCTTATTCTTGTATATTAACACAATATGCAGCTGGTAGGAATGCAACTGAAGTTAAGTGCTCAATGTTACCAATCCACATTCACATGCAAAAAACGCACAGCATCTTATTTTGCTGCAAAATGCTTCTCCTAAGGACTAAGACGTCGAGTAAATGTGAAAAAGTAACAATGCAATAAAAATGTCTAAGGAAGCAACTAGCAAAAGCTTTACATATAAAAGGGACTATACAGAGGGATTGGACTAGTGTAAGTAATTGTAAGTAAATATACAGTGGTGGCTGAAACAATATGAGCTTTCTCCTTTTTTAACTTGAAAAAAAAAAATAAAGAACCCTAATTTATGTACCTAGATAGTGTTGGGCTGTTAAGTAAAACAATTTGTTAATTCAAGTAGACTCCACTTTATTATCACGGTTAAACACATTATATACATACAGACGAAAGCATGCTGATTGTACCTAAGTATGTTCTAAGAACAATTTTGATACTAAATTATACAATAAACTTCACGACTCTAAAAAACAAGCATCCTATCAATTTAACACAAACTACCAATATGGTTGCAAGGTAAAGTTTTCTGAAAAAAGATAAAGAAAAAATGAAGCTATGGATAGTGTGCACGTGAACAAGGGTGTTATAAGTAGTAAAGAAAACTAATAATGGAAATAATTTTATGTGCACTTAATCCATTACTTATTATAGTCGATTTCAATAGAAAACCGCAATAATATGAACAAACATTTTATTAATTACGAATACGTAATATACCTTATCATAGTTGCTTTGTATACAAAACAACTTTGATTATTTTCACATCTATATCTATTGCCAAGGTCATCTCTAGTAAGACCTTGGCAATAGACAATCCCATGACAATGAATGTCAATGTCACGTCATGTCAAATGTCAAACAATGGTATCAATGTCAGTCAGCCATATTTGTTTACATTTTTGCTTATTTCTATTGAAATCGATTATACATACACACATGCAAACTGTACATAATAGCAATATTAATTCGACGTACCTAGTATAAAATTTGTTTATATACAAAAAAAACAACATTAAACAGACATCAAAGCAAAGTTAAGCACGCTTTATGAAGCTTTCGAAATTTATTTGCTCTGTGAGAAAACGTAGTCGGCTACCGAATAAAAAGCAATCAAACAGAGTGGACAGTGCCCTCACAGTGGCAACCCTTTAGCAAGATTATTTGAATTTAAAGCTCATTCGCCCGCCCGACAAATTAAGTCGCCGAGTCGCATAAATAGAGGGTTGCTGGCGTTTAAAGGTTGGTGCATAACTATATGTTCCATCAAAACGTTGCTTTGGAAATGATTACGGTCCAGCGGTCATAAGGACCAGCTTTGAATACACCCAAAAACATACAAACATCTAGACTTGTAAACTAACAACCTAAATTGTATCACTTTAAGTGAAGAAATAAATAAGCGTGTAACAATACATTTTTAGTTAACTGAGACATTTCTAATAGCTTCTACAAAATAATACAGCAATACTTTTTCACGTGCCTGCATATACACTATATACAATACTATCAACAATCCACGTTTCTGCATATACAATATACATAGTGCTTACCTGTGTATATCCAGGCACACATGCCTGGATATACACAGGTAAGCACTGTTAAGTATACTGACTGATATACATTTGCCTATACATATACAAAAGACTAAGGTACGTTACTACTACTGCTACTACTCTACCTGCTACTACTATTCTACTTCTACTACTCTACTACTACTACTTACTATACTATACGTAATGTGAATTCAAAGCTGAGCGGCTGTTGTACGGCTTGTTATTAAGCTAATGTTCTAAATGAGGATGTTTAGGTTTTCGTATGTTAATCTGTTAATGTATGATGTATGTATAATGCTCAACTCCCGGACATACTCGTAGTTAGATATGTACAAAACCACCACCAAAATATTTTAGTTTACCGCATTCCTTCTTCACCATCACCGAGGGTTAACCGAGAGAATGCACTTAAGTCTACAATTTATATGCCTTAGTTCGATTTTAAAAAACATGCAAAAAGTCCCCACACCAGAATTCTGTGACGTAGGTATCATAGACACAGAGAAACAAGAACACAATCATGAAAAACACACGGAACGATAGCAGAAACTCGTCATTCAAATTTTCTACTCCACTGGGAACGAAACCCAAGACCCTCGGCGGACAAGTATGCGCCGAAAAGGTCGTCAATAAAAAAACCATTGCAAAATTGATTTAAAAAACTGCCTAAAATGAAATGACGTAACTCTTTCTTTGCCAGTCACACACACACAAATCTTTTAAATAAAAATTTAAACGCAACATAGAAATTTTATGGTAATTCCACATACTACTACTATAGGTATTTCTCAACGCGCGTCGTTCAACTATTGTCAAAGTTGTCGTCCAACTTTTCATTCATAATTGAACTGGAACGCAAAGCGGACACGTTGTTTCATAGAGTAGGCCTCTGGTCGCCACACAATAGCTGTCAGACTTATTGTGCGACTTGTCGACCGATCGACAAGAGGACTTTGTCTATTCTGTTGATAGTCGACTGTCTATCAAATATCCTTAGAATGAATTGTATGGCTATATGTTATTAATATTTACATTTACTCATACATCACTGAACTAAGAAAATAGAGGAACGTCTCATTTCATTTTAGACAAAAATGATTCAGATTTGAACTTCGTATGATGTAATTGATGGATTGCCTTCAAACTGCAGCTTGTAGTACATAAGTGTAGCTTAGTGTATGGGACTTACCTTAGGTCTTGTAGAAGTGCGTCTCCTTGCGCGATAGTGGCGGCGCATGCGTCGAGGCTGGCGGCGCGGTGCTGTGCGCACTGCTCGAGAGCGCGACGCGCCGCCTCCGGGCTCTCGTCCGCTGCGCACACGCCGCCGCCGCTGCGCAGCGTCTCCAGCCATTGCACCAACTATACAAACACACATTTATTTTATAAATGACATACAGGATGTATCAAAGTGTCTAGGAGATTCTTTTTATGAGACTAACATACCTCCTTCTCGTGTGTATACAGCAACACGGCTAGGTCCAACCGTCGACGTCGTCTGTCGACTCTCGCGGCGAACGCGGCGACGTGCGCCTCCAGTTCCCTAGCCACGCCCAACACCTCCTCCGGATCACATTCACCGGAACGAGCCAATTCTTCCGCCGCCGCGAGTAACTTCTCCGCATTTGTATATGTATTCTATGAAAAAGACAAACCATCATTAAATTTGAATATTAAAAAGAGTAGATACTCTTTATTACAAGGTACATGGCGAGAATCAATCATAGAACCATAAAAAATGCTTACTTGTGCAACGTTTTCGAAGTGCTCATGAGATTTCTGATAGATCCTAGCTTTATGGAGATTCCTTCCTATTCCAGTGTTCTTCTGCAGGAAAACTTCGCCGTGATTCGCAAGCCAGTCCAACACCTGAAAAATAAATTAATATTAAATATCTGTAAAAAGGTTCAAAGACTGTTCAAGAACTTAGCCTTTTGATATAGTAACTCCGGCTTCACTTATACAGTTCGAAAGAGTTTCAATTAGGTTCCTGCTATAACCTAAGGCTATTACAATTATACAATCACAAACCTGTCTGCAGTCCTCCTTGTATAACAGAAGTGCTAGCCGCTGGTGTAGTTTGAGTCTCGCTTGATGGTAACGTGCTTCGAGCGCGCGATGGTGTCCCAGTATCTGGTGTATGACGGCCAACACGTGGTTCGCGCCTGAACTGTAGTCGGCGGCTGGATCACCACCACTACTGCCCGCAGAGCTTACCGTGCCGTCATTCTGTATCAAAAGAATTGTTTAATTAGACGATTTGGTATGAATATAACTTGTATAGTACTCGAAAGTACTAGAAATATTTTAGGAAGAAAAATTCATAAAAAGGATTTACCATGTCAGCTGGATCGGTCTGATGACAAACTTGAACTAGATGATCGAGTTGGTAGAGCAGCTTTTTGCTTGTTGAATGCACCTGTTAATAATAGCACATATTAATTTCAATTTAATTAAATCCTTTAAAACATAGTGTTGTAAGGTAAAGTATGCTAGTTTACTTTCGAAACAGATATGTGAGTAAATTAGGCATCTGAGTGACATTAAAGCGTACATTAGAATTTGTTAGTAGTAGCCTCAAAGTTGCTTAAATTTAGATTGTTTAACTAAGCCAACTTTAACCTTAGCATCAACATAAAAATGATGTTTTTTCTTGAAACTTACTTCGGTGTACGCCTGACACATGTGTTCGTATAGCTGCCTGTGCCGTTGCGCGTGTTGCTCGAGCGCGCGCGGGTCGTTGCAAGGCGCGCCGCCCTGACCCGTCGCCAGCTGTAGCGCGACCGCACACTGAGCGCCCCACCCGCCCACAGCCGATGCGTACGCCTCGGCTTTGTGGTGGAACACCACTGATAACGAAAGCACCGCTGAACGCTCTTCTAGACCTGTGTAACACATAGTTTTATTATTACTACCTTATATATGTATTTCGAGAGTGTCAAAAGTAAAATGTCGTAATAACCAGTCGCAGCATGACAATCCAACATTATATAGATTTCAAGTTTTACTACACATTAGCATTGCATCATTTGGCAAGACATTTGAGAACCTTTCTTTCTCATCTGCCGTGTGCCCCTAAAGATATTTCTACAGATACAGCTTGTAAGTTTAGAGAGCTAACTGTCTATAATAACAGTAGCAGTAAGGTAATGTCTCATACCTGCGGATAGTTGTTTGTAAGCCCGTTCGAGACGATGCGCGAGGGATGTGATCTGCGCTTCGGCGTAGTGACGTTTGTCCGCAAGGCGGCGCGCCGCGGTCGTCACACGGGCGACACTCGGTCGCCCACCGCCCGTACAAGCAGCGGCGAACCTTTAACAACCATAAACATATAACACCAATTTATAATAACAAGAATAATACATAACAATAAAGCAATAAATCTAATTGCTTTATCAAGTACTAACATACATCCCATTCGAATCTTAGCTTCCTGCTAGAAATCCTGCTTCACTTGTAACTGCCAATTGTTCAATGTTCAAGTGATTAAAACCAAATTAGCGGACGGTGAGAAATTCGCCGTAATCTTTAAGTATTGCACAATTCACAGAACTTACGTAACATTACCTATATGCGATTAAATTTCCAGATATTATTAAAACTAATAAAAATGTATATGGTCTTACCGTGCATGTTCTTCTTGCAGTCGTTTAGCGGCGGCGCACGATCGGCCTATCTCGACGTAAGTTGCCAGGAAAGCAGTACGATGATTGACTATCCATTCCAGCATCTAAAATGACACAGAAGATTATGATTAATACAAAGATATCCTCATAACCGGAGCATAATACAGCTGTGCTGTTTACGCATATGCTTTACTAAGCAAATGGTACCTTATTAGAATTTTACAATAGCAATTACCTTCTCGCAGTCCTGTTCAAAGAGCCGCAGCTGGAAGCACTGGTCGAGCTGCATTTTCTTATGCTGCCACAGTTTGTGGGCGTG
>DWOF01000071.1:0-15064 GCA_018250795.1 Clito sp. Burns02 | reverse complement strand
TGTATCTCGCTGTACGTTTTATGGGCTAGAAAATAGCCGAGCTACACTAGTTCTGTAGCTCACCAGTCGGACACCCCCCTAATAGATAGAGCTTCTTATTTTAAGTTCTTTATTTACCCCGCGATTTGGTACGGGCGAAGTTAGATACATAGTAACATTAAATAAAAATTTCAATGGATAATAGATAGAGCTTAGACTTTGCCCGAGGAAGTACCTACCGTTGCCCTCATAACCCGCCGTGATACGGTTTCAGAATAAGTTCTTGTGTTTCAGGGGAGAAGTCCTCAAGAGTCCTCAAGAGTATTTTAAAATTAGCACCTTCCTTACGTTTTAAATAAATTAAAAAGCGAATTAAGAAATACCCTCAGTAATTTAAATAGCAGATAAAAGTTCCATCTCCGTTCCACCTGGATTATTCTCTATTTGAATATCATTTGGCCGTTGCATAAGTTTTAATGAGCGCTTGATCAGCTTAAATCTTCATTGTCTCTACGGACGAGAATATTTTCGTCTTTAAGAAGTGATGACGTCACATTTATTCATTAGTAGTGGTAAATTAAGAGTCCACAGTCTCAAGCTATCCTACTAATAAGTTGTTATAAGATTTTATTCTTTCATGAAAAAACTACTGGACAGATTTAGATGAAACTTTACACTAATATAGCTTATACATTAGAATAATACATAGGCTTTATGAAGGTTATATAAATTGAAAAATCACTTAACTTTCATATGATTTATGAAGGTTAAGTGATTTTTCAATTTATATGCGGGTGAAACCGCGGGTCACAGCTAGTAGCTCTATAATTTCAGTATAACATTAGAGTGACCACCCAAATATGCAAATTACCCTCCCACGCGTAAATTATTCCTCTAATTAAGTGGACGGACGATTTAGCCACTTCATTGCACTAACAGTTTGTTTATTATGCAAATGTACTGAATTAACGGAATCGGCCTCAACCCTTATGCACCAAACTGCGTATAACTTCAAAATGATCCGTAATAAAATTAGGTACACTAGTATGATACCTACGTTTGACTAAGAACGCAAGGTCGACGTATACTGCACATTGAAAATGATTAGAAATATGTATAGTGTAATTAGGTATGGCTTAACCATACGACTCGTCGATTTATCCGTCGATTTATCCATTATCAACTAGTTAAGTAGTAGTCAAGTAAAAAGCTCCAATGATACTTATAAGTAAAAAGCTCGTATGCTGTGATTATGATAAATCATTTGTGTGTGTAAGCGTATTGTGGGTACCTATTTGCCTTTGTTGTGTGCTCTCTCAGCTTATTTTGATTAAAGCTCGTATCTAATGTTAAAAAACAGTAGGAACCCCTTCAATCCAACACAATGGCCACGGCTCACCATCGCGTAAAAGCCTTCCCGTGTTTGGTCGAGTTTACCGCCGCGATTGTCACTTAAGTGTTTGCTTCTTATTTCCGTTTCATCTGATTTACTGAGGAGTGATAAGGATAGTGTATCGTATGTTTATTCTGTTTAAGAGAATTCTATATACCTAGTGGGTAAGACTACCTATTTTAAATTTCGAATGTTCAAAGCAGTTGTGAAGAAAAAACGTACTTTTTTACTTCATTTTAGTAGGTAACAGGCACTTATAATTTTTGAAAGTAGATTAGCAAACGAGCGAGCAGGCTACCTGATATTTAGTGGTCACTGCTGCCCATGGTCATCCACAACCAATCTCAAATAGGACATAGTTTCGTCCGAGGTCGTATGTAGATGCGTTGCTCCTCTTAAGAACTCAGGCGCTAGCTTCCAAATATAGAGTCTGGCAATCTATATTAATATTATAAAGCTGAAGAGTTTGTTTGTTTGAACGCGCTAATCTCAGGAATAACTAACTGGTTCGAATTGAAAAAATATTTTTGTGTTGAATAGACCATTTATCGAGGAATGCTTCAGGTCTTCCACGCGGACGAAGTGGCAGGCGTTTGTTAGTTAGGTATAAGTATGATGTCACCATTCTTTTTTTAAACTCGGCATAGCTACCACATAATATCTACCAAATTTCACTTTTAAAAAACGCGTCAAAGAATACTACTCCAAATGAACACATTATATATATTCGTATTTATCGTATATTTTATGTATATATATATATATATATATCGGTATAAGTTTATATTATATGGTATTATATTGTATATATTTATAGTTCTTCTGTACGCACTAGGTCGCCCTATCTTTCACCGCTCCTCCCCCGGGTCCGCTGGAAGAGATTCCTGCATGGAATAAGCGGGCCCATGTACCTCATTTTTTAAATTTAAGTTTTTTCTTTGTCATTGTTTTAAAACGAAAACTGTTCTTGATATGTTAGTGAAAGTTTAAATAGTTTGTCCAAAAAAATCGTTTGCTACGTAAAAAATAGAAGGATTTCGTAGTGAAACCAGGACTTACCTTCACTCTCTGTATCTCGAGGTTTATTTGTTCACTTATTCGCGTATTGTCCATGTCCATCATGTCCATTTGTCGGCGTTGTTCCTCCACTAGTTGCTGAGCTTGGAGATACTGAAAGTTTTAAAATATAGTATGAAAACTAACAACAGTGATATTTGCTATTGATAAATAAAAAAGCTTCAATTTCACCTCGCCAGAAGCGTTTTATAATCGAAACCATAATCGGGTCCACGTCCAATATAACGAACTCGCTGCCGCACTCAGCTAGATTTTAAAATAAATTGCAGTTAGAACGGAATAAGTTATGTTTTCGACCAACCTTTACTCTATAATCTTGCAGCTGATCATTTTGTTCCTTCATCACCACCCTTAGCTCATCTATTTCCTCTCTCGCCTCCCTGTAGCACTGCTTCAAGGCCGCCATATTCGCTTCATGTTCGAAGGATTGTTCCTTGGTACCCAAAGTCTTGTTTGTTTGTGACGTAAGACCCTCAAACCTCATCTCGAGCTCCCGGAGTTTGTTCTGTACCTCTCGGTGCATACATCTCTCCTTCTCCAACTCTTCTTTCTTTTTCACTAGCTCAGTCCTCAGCATTGCACACTGGAGGTATTAACGTCAAAACTCATTACTGAACGTGCTATAAGCAAACGCATTAAATTTAGATATCTTAAAGTTTATCTTTACATACCTCAGTCACTTTTAATTTAAAGGATTCTTCTAATTGACGAAGCTGAATTGTCAGTCTTTGAACTTCTCTTTCTGCGGGTGTCTAAAGAAACATTAGATATTAATATGAGTGTAAAAAGGAAGCTGAAAGTGTTTGAAACAGAAAACCATTTCATTGGAACAATAGTACGTTACATTTACATATTTCAGAAACACGGATAAGGCTTCAATATACGTACACAATATTTCGATGTTACTTACAGGAGGACCATTTGGGTTGCAGGGAGCGGGGCACGGTGGACAAACGCCACACTGTTAACAAAAATTAACATTTAATTAACTTCAGTTACCCTGCCCATCACTATCTTGAGTACTAGTCTCTTCCCAGGTCTACGTCTAATAAATAATCTATTGAAAGTCTAAATCAAGTAGGTACATACATATAAAGATTAAAAAGTCTAAATTATCACTAACTAGATTATGACATAAGCTGCTCTTTAACAAACACTTCATTAACTTACGTACAGCTAAATTGAAATTGTGCATTTAATAACTTCAACTGTTTCATAGTCCACTGTGCAGGAGAGATAAGGCATCTAGATTAAATTTCCAGCCCAATAATTTTGAGTAAATTGAATACCTGGCTGGGTACGTACCTGCATAATCTATTTCAAAATGGAGCTATTTTACGTGGCTTTATACGAGTACACCCTATTAATTAAAATTGGATGTGACTGATGTAATCTATATTTACCGATTCCATTTTTGTATTGAAAAAGCGTAGTATGCCTACTTTGTGTGTAATGTAAATAACTAGGCAATTTTTCTCGTCCTGTGTAGTGCTTAAGAAAAATTTCCTACGCAATCATTTAATTGTTTATGAAACAACGTTGTAATTAGGAAAATAGTACCTACTTAAATACTAATAGCTACCTACGTCGAAGCCACCATTTAATTAAACATGTCAGAGCCAGCAACTCACCTCCTCGTTAGGCACTCTTCAAATACAGATATCCGTTTTCAACAATATAACAATGCATACAATTACAATTATAAAATGAACGTACAATTTACGATTTCCATCTTTAGAGCGCCTGATGAAAAATCGAAGTTAATATCGCCTAGCTCTATTGCTCGTGCAAAAGCGTAGGCGAACATAATATGCAAGATGATTAGAAAATAAGAGAAATAAAATTGTATATGTATTAGATAAGTCTGAAGTGCCAACATCGCTATTGATAACTGTTAAAATGGAAACTTACTGCTTTACTCATGGGAGGAACAGGTGGCCCTCCTCCAACCTGAAAACAATATCAATTCAAATCACTATAAAACTCCTGTACCCTTAGTATGAGTTTCATCGAATGTCAAATACGTTAATCGTAACTCGAAATCAGTTCTGCCAACATAGAGACATCGCGTGTAAATGTATGAGGAACTCGCAATATCTCTATGTTGGCAGCACTGATTTCGAGTGACGACGAACGTAATTGACTTTCGATGAAACTCGTACTAAGGGTACTGTTTTAAGGGTTAAGTTAAGTTAAGTTTTATTTAATTACATTGAACCTTGCCTACTGCTTTAACACTGTTCTATGTCTAACGTAAGGTAATACTGTTAATGTTACCGGTGGCTGGGAGCAGGTATTAGCGCCGCCGCCGCGACAGCCGCTACTGGCTGCCGACTTAACGTTGTCCATTTCTGTGCGGAGGTGTCGAACTTCGTATTCCAAATCTCCTAGTTGCTTCTCCTAGAACAAATAATGAATCCAATGAATCGATAATCTATACTAATATTATAAAGCTGAAGAGTTTGTTTGTTTTGTTTGAACGCGCTAATCTCAGGAGCTACTGGTTCGAATGAAAAAAATATTTTTGTGTTGAATAGACCATTTATCGAGGAAGGCTTTAGGATATACTTCCACGCGGACGAAGTCGCGGGCGTTTGCTAGTATACGAGTAGGTAATACAAACGTGCCACTCATGGGTATAGATTTCGAGTGATAGGTAATCGTAAGTAGAGCCTCATTAAAATTTTATACTTACTAGGCCTTCAGTGGAATTTCTGTAATGGTTGAGCTGAGCAACCAGTTCTTCAACGTTCGTCACTTTAATTGTTTCTCCTCCCTGTATTAATTATTTAGAACGCAAAGTAACGAGCACTCAGTTTCATACTTAGGGATCGAAAAGCTTCATTATTACTACGGTTTGATTGTACTTTAGTATCGTTGTGAAAATTATTTAGTTATCTATCAATAAACTTACTAAATCGCAGTCTTCTGATTCTTTTTGACATGAGATGTCTGCGCTCATGGCAGTCGCATCGCCCTGTAATTATAGTAATAATGTGTAATTGTGTTTCAATTAATTAATAGGGACAAACATCCTTTGTAACACTATCTAATTACTAACCAAATAACTATATACAAAGCATTCAGGTAGAATAATATAAATACCTAATGTATCAATTATAAAAATGCAGTGACAAAGTCGTAACCAACTAGTTCCAAGAAACATTTGCACAAGCCGATATACCTCGGGGTTGTTTTTATTAATCTTTTCGTTAAGAAGAGCATTTTCTTTGTTTATCATCTTGAGCTCGCCCTGTAGTCTTTTAACTTGAGCACGACATGTTTCCAAGTTCTGATCCTTAGTCATCAATTCCTTGTACAAAATATACCTGAAAATAAATTATATAAAGCCACAAACCTTGGATGATCCATTTTTATTTTTGGCAAATTAACTCTGCATATTTTTATTTTGTAGTTTGAGGAATATTTTTTGTATATTTCTGGGCTATATTTGTTGTACTGATTTATGATTTTACATCATGTGTCTAATTGTATTTTAATGACGTTCTAGTTTTAAACAATATGACAGTTTTATTGAATAAATGGCCATTACAAACTTACGAGTATGCAGCAGCAATACTAACTTAGAAACCTATTTATTAAAAGAAAAATACTGTCGCGGTAATCTTTTAAATTATTTTGAGCAAAAACTTATAAAAAAAATCAAACCTTTTCACTTCCAAATCAGCATTATCAGCCACCAACTTCTCCTGCATGTCATAGCTTTCACTCAGTTTTCTCGTCAAATCAATCTCCTTTGGAAAAAAAGACGGATTCCATTATAATAAATATAATTGTCTATTATTATATTCCTAATTTTACAGACACATTTTTTTATTTCTTCATTTTGTAACATTTGCAATTTTTGTCACGTACTGATTTGCTTCTCATCGGAGCTTGACAAGAAATACGCCTGGGAGATACTCCCCTTGCACCTAATATAACGGTTGGGTGGTCCATTCTCATTTCATGATGCAGGGTTGTTTCTGGGAACAAATATTTTATCTTAAAACCTACTCCAATAATACTTGTAGAATAAATCTACTCAGCCTTATAAAAATAAATACAAGATGTAGGCACTACAAAACTTATCCATTTACCTTCGCAGACTACGTAGGTACTTAACAGGAAAACTGACCTACTAAGGATTTCGTTCGTAAGTATAGAAAAATATTAAAACGCTTTCTGTAAAGATAATTGAAATAACACTAAAGGAGGCAAATCTGTATCTATTACAATAGTATTTTCTGGTATTTACCATAAATAGGCATTGAAAAGTGTTCAAATTTTTGCTGGAGTTCTTCTTTATTTTTTTTCAGCTGAAAAGCTTCATCGACGACGAACCTTTGAATATTTTTCGTTAGTCTGTCGAATTTCTCCATTTCACGAAGAAGCAACTCATTTCGTTCACCAAGCTCTCTTATATCAGCCTCGTTTAAATTTGGTTTCTGTAAAAAATATGCACATGTAGGCATTAGAAGAGAGATAGCTTTGTTTCAGAGGAAATGTTATGAGCTTTCCAAGTCCCAATTTGCAACCTAATGCTTAACGACAAACATGTTACCTTTTGGATTTCAAGAAGCCTGGCTCGGGAGTCCCTGATTATTCTCGCGCTCTTACGACTTTCAGTATGAATCTCACGAATTTTCTTCGTTAAAGGGTCGTCAATATCCAATGGTATTGGGGAACCTAACACGGGAGAGAGTGAATATGAAATATACCATCTAAAGCTTATAAGAATGAATATGTAACGGTTATATGGAAAAAATATAACGATTGCGTCGATTTTCCTTGATTTGTTGGTTTAACTTAGTTTGCATTGATTTTCCTTTTGGATTTACGAGTTCCTCGTAAGCCAGTAGGTATCTATGAATATTGTTTGTACTTTTTATTATATGTATTATATTTCTATTTATTTTATCTTCCTTGTTGGAAACATAAAAGTTTTAAAATATATTTTTAATTAACTTACATGATCTTGATTTCTGTAAAGAATAATTATATTTAGAAATGGCTTTTACTTCAATTCGATTTGTTATTAAAAATTGTTTTTGGTATTATTGTAGTAGCGAAAAGAAATTACGAATTTATTTTAATTTCTTATTTAACATAGTATCTCATTCGCAACTCTATATTAAATCTCGCATCAGTATGTTAAATAGGTACTCCTAAATCCGAGTATACCTTAGAAGATCCACATGTCCCGACGTTCTCGAAGGGAGGTATTTTTTGATCCTCTTGGAATTCCCTCGATTTGTGCACATAACAGCACTTTTTCTTAGCGGTTTTAGTTTGTTGCATTTTAATTGGACTATCTAACAAACTAGTATCGTCGCCCTGACCAGATGTGCTATTGTTTACGTGTAAAAGTTCTCCCGGTTTGGACTCATTTCTTCGAAATGTCTATAATTATAAAGATATTGCGTACAGTTATGTATAAGATTCTTTCTTTTTAGATAAAAGTATTACATTATTATCAGATCCCTATCAACTGATTTTCGCTAACTTATATTGAAAACCCATGAACGGAATTAATGTGAAAAATTCAACAATTTCTGCGCAGCAATTTTATTTTATTTTTATTTATCCTTACCAAGTTAGTTTCAGATACCGATGTCCCGTCGCTTAGTGATCTAGGACTAACGTACGGCCTTTCTTTTGGCTTCCTCAAATTGCTCCACAATTTGGGCTGAATTGAGCATTCAGGTGAACTAATAGCCTGTTCAACTGAGTTGACTGATTTCTTTGAAAACTCCGCCCGTGCACTCGATCGACCTTTAGTGGCTACTTTCATTGGCTATGTAAGCAAAGTAATTGTATTAATATCTAGACCTCATTAAACTTTTCGATACTAATTATAGACTATATGGTCTGCCGATATTACCTATTATCTGAAGGTTATTTATATGGACGTATTGCATGATTTTAAAATGTAATAGTACTAAAACATAATTAAAATACACCGGCCTATGTCATTTTAGACGACATTGTTTTTTTTGTTCCAACCACTACAGCCATCTAGATTTATTATGTTTTTATCGTATTTCGGGATCTTACTACAATTTAGATTTATTAACTAATTTCTCTTCATAGTAACATCCATCACGAAACCCAATAAACTAAACACTATACCTTCATATCTTTATTTTAAAGTTTACCACATAAATAACTGTTATTTTGATTCTTTTCACTTTAAAAAATAGTACACTCCAAAGGTAAATATTTTGGTTGACAGGATATTACAACGTGACATAAACTAACTATAAACTTCATAGATTTTTTCAGCCAGTAGTTAGGTAATTACCTCTTTACTTAAATCAAAATACTCGGAAGCAAATATTTTTTATATGTGTTAAAACGAATAGGCACATTTATAAAACACCTCTTAAATAATATCAACTCCGCCGAGTTTTAAATAGTTCACTGGGATGCCAATGTTAGCTGTGGGCATGCCACTTATACAAGAATAACGTAACACACTGCATTGAGAACTACGCAGTACAAAAAAAGCTTCCTACAATGTATACCCCTTGTTTATAACATTATCTGCATTCTACCTCTAATCTGCTCAAACAATAAAATGACAAAGTTCATATACATTCTTTTTATACTTACATTCAAATACTTAAATAATACTCGCTGCGTATAAAAGTCAGTACATACATCAGAGGTTAAGGTAAACAAATCTCTAATGCCAAGATATAAAGTAATAATTAAATCAAGCAAACCTTTCTACATAGACCTAATCGTGCTGACGTGGAAAAAGATAATGCAGCTAATACAATTAAAGGCGTATATAAGGTTTCGAAGAGTTACGAAGCCAGTTCTGCACTGTGTTTCGTTGAGTCAAGAGTCACATATCCAAGTAACAGAAATGGAGCAAGGTAAGATACGATAAGATATGAACAAGCAGATAATACTATTTGTATAGTTATACTACATCTGTTATCAATATCAGATCCACCACTCACGTTAGGAATTGATCCCGTTAAATCACTCCTCATACTAGTCGTAGTACTCACCTCAGAACTCAAAAGTAGAGTTAGTTATAATCAGCTTGTTTCTATACCCTTGGATGGCGTTCTTTTACATGTAACGTATGAATAACGTCTTTGAAGAAAATGCAAACTGATGCTCTTACGAAGGCATATCACGCAAAAGTTTAGTAGATGCAAAAGCGGAGTTTGATTAAAAAATCAAACTTGTGGTTGACGCTATCGTACGCTAGAGATGTTCCGTTGTACATACCTACGTAGGTATAATGAAGAAATAGGTATTTCTTACAATAAAACGCTCTACTACCTACTCTAGTTAAAACCCCATATAATCACCTTTATAACAGTTCAACACAAAGATTTGTCCGAAGCGAGTGGCTGAGAGTGGTTTGACCCTAACTACTCAAAGTCTATTATGTGTAGGTAGTTGTTATCATAATACACCAGTCCCAGTGCCGTCGAGAGCTTTGAGCGGCTTAAAACTTCACAGCTACTTTCTCCAGCCTGCAGTAATAGTCTTATGTTCTCCAAAGTCTACGTTCATAAAGGCAGAGTACCTCATAATATATTTCAAATAAGTTAGATTTTCCTAATATTGTACGTGCGGAGGTTGCTTGCTATTTACTTATATGGGATCTTTAAGTGTATCTTCAATCGGCCGTTTCTAGATACAGGTTTATTATTTTATGCCAGCTGTTGCGGTCAGTGACCCTTACAAAACGATTTTTGAGATATGTTAAGGTACTCTGTGCACAAATTTTGTAAAACCTATGCAGAAAAAAATTGTCTACAGATATAAATTGTATGGAAATTAGGTTACCTACCTAGTTTGTTAATTTTTCCTTGGAACTCTCAAATTTTACCGATACCTAATAAGTTTTAATATTAGAGGAAAAGAAAAAAACAGTTTTTCAGCATTATAGTACCCATTATAATTTTAATTTAGTTGAATCATGTTTTTTGTACATTTATCATAAGTGCCCAACGGAAGGTAGTTGAACTGGTCGCTCAAATGGGCCATGCCCGAAATAAACCGGTACCGCCTTCAACTGTACGTTCACATAAAACGAATCTTTGATTCAATCTCATGTCTGTCAATATATGTATACTGACATACTAAGCGAATACTTTTCTATTCCAATCCAATGTTTCGTAGCACAAAACAACGTCTTGTAAAGCAAATTTTACCAAAGCCACGTCATTCTGTAAGTTAGCATATTTCAATAGTAACTGCTAATTATCCGAAAAACGGGAAACAAGGGAAATTATTGCTGTTGCAATTTGTATCGAAGATAGAGCCTGCGACCGTCGGGTTGGCAAACTAACCACTGCGCCACACGTTGTTAGGTAATTAGTACAATTTAATGGTAATTAAAGCTAGGTGAAATTCTCTTATCATCACGTATATTGACGCCATGTGGGTTGATATCAGCTTCCAGCATTTGTAATTTTGCAACTCTACGTACAAACTACGTAATAAAAAAAAGTCATCCATTTTTTTCAATTTGGACTCCCTCGGTGAAATTGCAGCCCCCACTTCACCTCACGTGAACTTTACGTTGAATCTGCCCCTCTCCCTTCAAATAAAATTTAATATCAAAAAAATTCAAATGATAGTCTCCCGTATATCGTTTTAAATACGTTCATCTTAATTTAAAGGATAAGTAAAATAAAATAGAAACAGCCAAAGAATTTCATATTATCCTTAATGGCATCTGCTTTGTTCATGGAAAATAATTTTCCAAATATAATGTTGCATCTGACATTCTCATAAAAGTCGCAGTAATTTTATGGTCTCCTATTGTGTACGCACCGCCGTAATTTGCACATCATTACTTTTTACAGATGATTTTCCGTGCCCCAGGCGTTCTTATAAAACCGCGCGGTACAAACGCAAATTTAAATAAGACGGTATTAGACGAGGTACCACACTCGGTCCGGACGTTATCAAATTCGGATGTAAACGTAATTTTAAACATTGTTCAAATTTTAACGTGCAGTGAAGATGAAATATTTGTTCGGAATTTATTTTATCATCCCCTATTTGTTTGTTTTTGGTAAGATTTTGTTTTTTTTGCATCTTTTTCAATGATAAAATTATGAAATCCAGTATTGATACGAGTTATATCCGAAGTCGTGTTCGTGGAAATAATTATAGTACATATGTAACGAAAAACCTGTTCCGAACTCACGATTTATAAAATTGATTTTTATTGTTTTATAATCCTTGATCAATGTCGTTTCTCATCTAGGTCCGGCGCCTTTTTACACTTTGCTAAAATATCGAACCTAAAAATTGTCAAAAGTACCTGTTACTGAATAGGCCACTATGCTGACCTAGTGCATTTTGGTAGGCTATATATGTTAGAACGTTATGCAAAATAGTTATATGAACATAACTTAAATTAGATTTATTAGGTACTGTAATTCGATCCAATGCAGAGGGAATCCGAAGATGTAACTACTAGTCTATTACCGCTCATTATAAAAACATTATTCCTTATTATATGTCAAAGGTATAAGTATCAAAATTTTCCGAACCTTTCCTTTGACGAATGTTAAAACGAAAAGAGTATCTACTACCTAAATAAATCACGTACTCGTATTATATGTTCTTTCATTACGAGTAGTAAGTACATGTACAGGTAATACAATGTTTGAAATAATATGTATTTTACATTATTCGAACAAAAATAATTTGAAACGCTACTACGTTTTGTATGAAGCAAAGGCCATAACAAAGCTCTGAGACTAATTTTGTTCTTTGTAACGATAATATTGTAAAGACACTACAACATCGAAAACAGCGAAAATGTCAGGTAAAGGCTCTTAGCTATATACTATAGTCACATTTAAACATATCAGGTATACGGATTAGGTTCAGCATTGTATTACCTGAAATTATGGGTCATTAAATTGTGCGTTTCAATTATATTACTTATCCAATTAGTCCCCTCTGACGTAACCAGAGATCTTAATTGCTAAAGTAGTTCGAATGAAATTAATAGTTTCTACGCTTTATACTTAAACATTAAGTTCTACTTACTATTTACTTATTTTTGTTAAAATGTATTTATATTTTTCGTGAAAATCCCCTTACATGGTATTTGTGTGTGCAAAATTTCATTTAAATCGTTTAAGTCGTTTATACAAAATTTAATTATGAAGATTTTCATTATGACTCCTCAAGAAAGCCCCTCGCAACATTTTGTACAAAAAATATTTTTAATATCATCTTGTTAATTTCTTCTTCATTCGGTCCCTTACTCTCATTATACTCGTAACTCAGCACGTCAAACATTTCTTCATACGACCACAAAATTCCGTCCTTTGTATAAATACATGTATTGTGGATTATTTATAAAAAATTACCGTACCGAATTTTCTACGCTTTAATTTTAAGAGTTATCTCACAATACACGTGAGCGTCTCTATAATATGTGTGTATCATTCTCGTTCGTGCAGCTGCACGTGATAAGGTACCATGATTCGAAACAATTAGACGTTGGCTTCTAATTACAGACTTTTGGAAAAGTGCTAATGAATAACAACTACATATTTAACAACCGCTTGTTATAAAGGCTTGATGTCTCCTCCTTATATCAATCGAGTCTTCGATTACGTTAATTTGTAATTAAAAAAACGTATGTTTTAGACAATTATTGTAAGCCAATCTTTCAACAAACTTAATTAAAAACAAACGACTTACAAGGTTTTCTAAGATAAGATTGTGGACGGAAGGATAATAATTTAACAATTCTCCTTCTTCCTCTATCTGTCAAATAGTTTAAAACGGCCTTTAAAAAACGGCAACTAATTCGTGGAAATATATCCTCGTCTATTAATGGAAATAAATATGCATATTGGTTACAATAATATATCTTGTAGTGTCCGTTATAACAGTATTAATAAATAGGAAATCTAGTGTTGGTAACATGATTTTTAGGCAAACATTGATACGAAACAGTAATAAAGCAAGTAACAATATTATTGCGTACCTACAAGTAATAGTGTAGAAAGGGAACGCTAGAAAACGAAACTTTAACAGCAATAAACTTGAAATAACCTATACAATAATAATAATTTAACTTTCGACTTACACTTTCGTTGTAAATACAGTATAGACGCACGTTGCGTTCCGTTTGAACTTTCTATAAAGAATCTTGTCTTCATGCAATATGCAAAATTTTTCTACGGAGAATAGTACCTACTTATTAACGTATTGTCTATAAATGTTGTGCGTAACAAAGTTGTTAAGCTAAACAGCCTCAAATCATCCGGTGGCCTCATTAAAAGATTCAAAGATGTAGAGAGACAAAATCCTCTCCTAGGCCCTCGCCTAGCCCTGAATGTAATCCCAATTGCATGATAAACTAGAAACCGGCATATTAATAGCATTATGATAAACGGCAGATGATAAGCAATGTCCTAGACCTTAAATCTGAGTCAGTTGATGTAGTTTCGCTAATTTTATTCATGAAGGGCGCGGTTCTGCTGTGACCTCGTATAGAAAAAGTGCGGTTCGCATCACTATACGTTGTCAACCAAGATCTTGGAAATTACTTTTCCGCAAACAATGTAATTTGTCAAGTCTTTATCCGTGTATGTGGATACTTTTGCTTAATTTTATTTATACATATAACTCAGTTTTAATAATGAATAATTTTGTATACTAAGTAACAATTTTCTATTAAACCTTGATACAATATATGTAGGAAAATGTAACTTTACCTTTAATTGAGGATGTATAAGATAAAAATTGCTATAATTTTAATACACAAAATTGTTATAAAATATCGACAATACCACTGTTGAGGCAGCCCTATTCAGAAGATGGTGTGATAAACTTGCACCAGATTTGCAAAAACCTTGCAACAAACAATTTTGTCGTCACTACTACGCGCCGCGTCGTACCAAGAAGTACGAGTATTATTGTAATTTGAATACATTTGTGTACATTAGCATAGATCAAGTTAACTGTACAATAATTAACCAACTGTAAAAGACAAAATTGATTATGTAAAATACAAAATAAACTGTCAATACCATTCATACCGTATCGACGACAATAGCAGGAATTTAGTGGTAGGTAAGTTGTACAGACACATGCGTAACTGAATTCTGAAGGTTCTTAAATCACTTCACTCAATTAGGTACGCGCAAGTACCTACTAAACCTTTTATGACCGAACCCTTTCTTCCTAGTTACAGTTAAAAGCCTCATTGTTCTCGATTCTTAGCATTCTCGTACCAGTAGAACGCTAATAACTAATGTAGAGTCAAGTACGGAAGATTAAATTGTAACAACTTTCCGACCGGAGTAACTAGTTATTTATTACTTCGGCAATGTCACATATTCGTACCTCGCATTCGATTGTACAGAGGACAATCGTTTTTTTTTGGTAAGTACTATTAGGTTTAGAAAATGTATTTCCCGATTATTGTAATCTTTAAATTTTATAGGTATCAGTTAAGAAACCTGCAGATTATATACACTCACACTATATACCGAAGAGTTATTAAAAGTAAATGGAATTAGGACATAATTACTAGTACCTACTCGTATTTGTTGCATATATTTTCTATATATTAGGTATTATTATAATGAACATTGTAATTTA
>DWOF01000070.1:0-15120 GCA_018250795.1 Clito sp. Burns02 | reverse complement strand
ATTTGAAAAATTCTTTCACCATTAGAAAGCTACGTTATTCCTGATGAACATAGGCTATATAATATTTTCAAAAACATCAGGGATCCGTATGAAAAATTCGATAATGTAACCTAAAGTGGAGAAAATTTTGCTTCCACGCGGAAGAAGTCGCGGGCGTTTGCTATAGTTTTTAAAGCGGAGTTGATAGGATTATCCATAGAATAGTCGCCTGATTAGTTGCCAACCCAACCTGTCGTCTATTTCTGTACCCCCGCAGAAATGCACGTGCAGCAATAAACAGGTTCCGGTTTTAAGAATTATAAAGATAGATACAATATCAATTTTATATGAACTTTGTTCAGGTCCTTGTCCTCTAATTCAAGAAAGAAGAAATCTTAGAATACTATTCTTGTGTATCTAGAAATGCATTGTACCTAACTACTTCAAATCGCGTTGGAGACGGTTTCATCGTAAATCCGCTGGAGTTTTATTTATATCTTTGATGTTTAAAAATTACATTTTTATTCTACTTCCCTTTTATTTCATCTCCAGTTCGTATTGTTTTATTTCTGATAAAAATGTTTCAATTTGATATAGGTATGTACCTATGCCTTCTAATTCTGACCGATAAGCGAATGATCAATATGGGAGAGTTAGCAAATAGTTTAAGGTACCCACAGGCAACTTTGTACAAAGCTTTGAATACGATATTAGAGTAAGGCATTCACTAAATATCGATTTAGTCTGAACGCCCAGGGCTTTGCCTAGCGCGCTCACATCAGACAGCCAGCGAACGAATCCTTGGTGGGAATATTTTGCAATTCAAATATAATCAACTATCTCTCAGGAAAAATGTTTGACCTGATATCAATACCAAGTCAACGATGTGTCAAAATGAACTGTTATTATACCTACCTCCGTACATATTCGTCAAATAAGTCATTAATCCTCGAAAGTTAGGTAATTAATACACTGTTACGTTGTTCTTCAGGATTATAACATGAGCTTAAAATATTTTAATATGCAATGAAAGTTTTATTTTAAAGCACGGCTGAAAATATTCACCTCAACATTCAACATTCAATTGCGGAGAAAATGGTACGTTATCAGAACACCGCATCTCGAAAATATCCTCACTCCTTTTAGAGGCAATCTTTCAAATCGCTTCGTCTTATTTCCTGTTATTCGCCTGCCTTACCTTTATCACGCTCTCTACCTATTTTACCGACGAAACTGTCGTCTCTTTTCACCCCGCAATACCTACTACATAAATTACTACCAAAAGGTCATAACGACATATATGCTATTTGAAATCCGACTGGTATTTCCAAATGTCTTAAAGAAATCAATTCAGGTCCTCAACACGAACGTTGTATAAGATTTTTCGTAAGCGTTTCCATATTTTCAGCTAGTTCTCGTTACGCTCAACAATTTAACTGCGGAGGCAATTACCGTCCTATGAGGGAAAATTTCCATTAAGACACACGCCACGTAAACGCTTCTTTTGGTAGAAATTAACGTCACCGAGGCATATTACGTAGTACCGAGCGTTCAGTACCAACATTACCTATTTAAATAACAAAGTTTTCAGAACACACAGACTACGAGGGGTGAAGAAAATGGATCAGCTTCATAAAGATACTTTGTAAAGATCCAATGTCATTTTAAGCTCTCGCGGTTAAGTTCGCAAAGTTTTATACAAAACTACGTAAGCGATGAGACGAAGAACCGATCTATTTTTATCTCGTATTCATAGTTTTAGTTGATATAACATGCTGCTGTTTGATCCATGTGTTCTAAATTTTAGCAAAGGGAACAAATAAAGATTTAATTAAATAAAGGGAACTAAAGACAGTCAGTTTTTTACAATAACTACAAGAAGGAACAATAACTTTAATCACATGTTTCGCGGCGTGCGTCAAAGAACAAAGCATTAGGCATTCTACTGCGTAGTATTTCTCCTAGTTTATGACACACCCTTTCTTAATTGTCTTCCTTTGTGTTGAAAGTGGAAATCAATACGCAGGTATCCTGCGTTAGTTAAAAGTATTCACGTATAACAACTAAACTACGCCGCACCGTGGCTCAGTGGAAAGTTAATAATTAGGAAAGTATTTAAAAGTATTATAATGAACATGGATTCGCCGAGAAAACACATAATTAAAATTTATACCCTTCTTTGAGTTGCTATGGTTCCCGTTTCAATGAAAAATACGGGGAATAATGCGTATATAAAGTAAGAACTCTTGTATTTGTATCGTTGTGATATTTATTATTCCGTGTAGTGGCATTATTAAATAGCTTATACTTAAACGAGTACTAAAGTAAATGTTGCTTCAGTTTCCTGGAAAATCCTTGCACTGAGTAAAGCAGAATTAAAAATTAAAATCGGAAACTAAATACGCTTAAGCTTAAATTTTCTCTTTTAGCTTCAAAGAATTTCCTTAAGGTAATACTGAGGCTTCAGTTGCACCATACAGGAGGGCTTTTATACAAGAAAATATAATAGAAAGGTCAAACGTTGTAACAACCAGTTAAGTAAAGCACTAAATGAATCAAAACTTTATTTCAATGCAAAGAAACTCAGTTAAATACGCGAAGCAAACTTCAAAGAGCACGGGTTTAGTTTTTCTAAAACTGAAGACATTTATTATTTCTGATTAAGGCGTTCTATATACTTTTTATTATCAATATCCTGCGGCAATGGTAATTAAGGTAGATGAAGTAGAGTACTAAATAGAATCATTGGATTTTTCTAATCTGTGTGTTATTATTGTTTCTCTAATTAATACCAGACTGAATCTCTGCAAAGGTCAGGGATTAGGTTAAACTAGTAATATCGTTGTGAACAAATATCATTGTTATTTTTATGATTTCCATTTGTTTTTGTTTGTGATAATTCTTTCTACCCTTATCAGATGTCCTTAGGTAAGAGTGACCACTAAACGTCAGATCGCCTACGCTCTAGTTTGCAGCTCTACTAAAAACAGTTTTTTTCAATTGTCAGAAATGTACACGCGATATCCACAGTTGGCTTGGCGTAAACTAGTTAAAAGTGAAAATATAACGAGTAAACTTTTGTCTAAAATCTGTCGAAAACTAAACTCGTTATGGGGGAAACGCCTGAAGCGCAGAGTTCGAGCACTAATTGGGTAACGTGCAATCGTATCAGTAACGCGACTACCACACGGCCCTGTATCACCAATCTTTGTAAGTGGTTTATCACTGTTTTGATTGATTCCCGTTATTTTGTGAACGGTGACCACGTACTCAAATATAAGCGATTCTATGGAAATACATATCGTAGTTGAATTGAATAGATTTAAAGATAACCTGAGTATCGAAAATAGCCAAACACGGCAAGAAATAAATCTTTGTATCGATTTTCTCTGTTTCTTTTCACGTCGCCATAAACAAAGACGCCACCGTTCCGTACGAACCAGACGGCTTTGTAGCTGCTGTAAACGTTGATTTAGTATTCCAATAAGTAATTATATTCGCGTAAACACGCAATCCTACCATACGTAATAAAGTCGTGCAGAGAAATGACCCTGAGAGTCCTAGTTTGTTCATATGTAACGAGAATGTGATAACATGTACTTAAAATAATTTATTACATTTTCAAAACAACTCCGTAAGTACCCAAATAATTTCACAAACAGTTATACCCAGATTCATAATCACAGGTAAACGATACACAGTGGTGTTTAGACTCAAATTTACCTCTAAAATACGATTTTTTGGTGCCTGAGCTTTGACAGTAGAACACAACAGAAACCCTTTTATTTATTTTCATGAGTATTCTAATGTAACATTTTTACCCGAGAGAAGAGGTTTATTAGATTTTTTTCAACTCCATCTTAAATTTCCCACTGGACGCCCTTTGTCTTAGTTAAAATTAATTACTGCCATTTAGAACCCTCACAATATATTTATTACTTTTATATGTAGCTAACAAATAAAAACAGATAGTACCTACTTGTTATCCGCTATCCTTGGTCAGCTTGGCGGACTATGACCTAAATGATTTTTTATTTTGTTTTTCTAATTCCCCATCGTTTCTCAATGTACTTAAACAGCGAATAAAAAAGACTTTCTTTTCACGTTACGTTCATATGTTGCCATATTAGCGGCGAGAGGCGTTGATTTACTGAATTTGGTCATGGTCGTGTTCGTCACTCGGATAATATGATCCATTAACGTCCCTCGATAACTCTCACGGAGGAAAATGTGGCTGCAGTGAGGAAACACGTTCGGAAAATCAACGTAACCATACAACGTAACGTAATATACGAAAGACCTCTATAGATGGTCCCACTTACGGCACCTTACAACTGACGGCGAACAAAATCGTATTTTTTATTAATGTGAAATTTAACTACAAGGATCAAACTCTGTTGTACTTGATATTGTACAAATATAAACCTGGATTTATCGCTACGACGTAGTAAAGTGAAAGAGAAAGTTGAAATTGGTAGTAGGTAGAGCAACTAAGACGACAAGCGAAGTTTTGACGGAAAGATGGCTAAGTATTTCGAAATGAGTGATGGAGTAGGGTGCTACTAAAGGGAATAGGGATCAATAAATGATGATACAGTTTATCTTCGAGCACGTGTATAAACTTGCGAGTTGTGACGCACTGGTATTAAAATACGAGATAAAAAAGATTTCACAAAATCTCTGAATTCAAAGCCTATGTCTGTGAGTGTGTTAGCAAAGACAACTTATAAGTAGATTTTCACAAACAGATATTCAACTTCACGGAGAAAGATTTGGGTGTATAATTTGTCGTTTGTATATTGTGTAAACTGAGCCTTGATTAGAATTATCGACCCGACAAAGCGACGCACATCTGAAAGTCTTTGTAATACACGTACAATGTACGTTTGTCAAAATAACTGATTTTATCTTTGTCTTTGCATGAAATCTAAACATAGGTAGGTATATAGGTATATGAAAGTGATTTGTTTCCACGTTAAGGGCTCCCGTCACGCCGCATATAACATAACGAAAGTAACGGTGACCATGCTTCAAAACGCGCGAATTGTTACGCTTTGTTACAGTATTAGTCAGAGCAACTATAAAGGCACCTCCGCTTCAATAAAACGAGTCACTTATCCTACCAGTCAGTCAGTTAGACAGTCAGACCTAGCTTATACAAACCCCTCTTCTACCCCCTAGGGTGGAATTTTCATAAAATCTGAAACAGGAGTACGCTAAAATCTCATCCTGAAAATTATACAATTCCTATATATGCTTAGCGCTGCCATCTATAAACGCTAGACAAAACACTTTATATTTCACATCGTTGATATTTAATTTTCACAAACCCCAACAGGTGGCGCTCGTTCTGTACTGTTGCTACGAAACAGTAGCGGAAAATTGAGGTAGATGGCGTTCTATCCTATGAGTTTTCATCCCTTGAAATCACCCTATAAAGAAAAACAGATCTATCTAGCGGACCAAGGATGAACTAGTATGAATGAACTAGCATTTGTATTTACACAGATAGTTACAAGAGGGAGCCACTCTTTCTCCTTTTTTTTTAATACCATTTAAACAAGGCAAGGCCCGTTTTCCCATAAAATAAAGTAGTTAACGTGCGCTAAATGGAAGTTATGAAAAGTACTTCAAATGAGTAAAATATTAAATTCTATTGCGAGTTTAAATACCACGTTTTTGATAACGCGTTAAAATGAAATAGTTATTAAATAAGAATTTTTCAATTCCTGTTGTTATCTTAGTAGAGAATCCTAAGTATCCAGCCGGCTAGCGCCCGGCCCCTATGTGCCAGTTGACCGGCCTTTCTCAATGGCAGTCTTCCCATTCCAATCTTACATAGTTTTTCTAAGCAAAGATGGAACGCGGCCTTTGTTATATGGCAATAGCGCAGTGCTCCCTCGCCAAGAAGCTATTTGAAACCTTTTTAATTAATAGCGACAATAATACCCATTTAAGACCATTTCATTTTATATTAGTCGATAAATCATTATTTACAAAATGTATATAACCACATATGGTTTTGTGAGGATTCTTACGATTCGGTACTAAAAATAGAGCTTACCAGTACTATTATTAATGGTACTCGTAAGTTGTCACTGTGATACAATATTATAGCTTTAAATTTGGCAAACGTTTATAAACTGGACTGATCCATACTTCAGAATTGAACACATCATCGATTCCCTTAGTACGAGTATCTAGTTTCCTTCGTTGTAATTTGTATAAATATTGTCCTTATGTACGAGTAGTCGAAACTTAAAAACCACTCAGAGTTGACCTCCCGATTCTATGATGGCGTATGCGGAGAGATGTTAACGGTCAAGGATGGTAATGGAAAGGTCAAAGTTCTACTCAAAGATTTTGGTAAAGATTAAATACATAGATTTAATTTAATAGATACGAAAGAATCTAAGGTCTTTCCCTCATAGAATAAGTCAAGTTATATTCAAAATCGTTCTTGGATCAAAAAGGTGAAAGGAGAAAAGTGATAGACAATGGATAAGCCAATGTGAGCGGCCGTCGACGATGTACAAACCCCTAAGGAAAGGTGCATAATGCATCTGCTCTCATATCATCTACAGCGTATATTTATACTAACATGGTTTCTTGAAGCGTATTTATACTTTGCTGGCACAACCACTGTACAGGTGTTACATAACGTGCCGAGGGACGAAATCAATCATGAAAGAGGTGGGTCACGTTACCTTAGCACGCACCTAATTGGGTCATTAACATTTAGGGCATTCAGTTCTTTTATTCGGCCCGTAATGATAGTCAGCACTAATTACATCGACTTTCACATCAAAGACCTTGAATGACGCGGCTTTTTCATTAAATGTTTGGGATTTTTATCAGAAAACGGGAAATTGTACTTGGTAGAGCGACACATCTATTCATGATACACATTCGTATGTCAGCGAAATAAAATACAGAGATAATCCGAATCGCACTGCGACATTTTTGATTGAATAATAGGTACTTGTGCTTTACTAGGACTGAGCACTTTTTTATTTCCAGTTTTTTCTTTCGATCTCGTTCTACTAACGCCTTTATTCGATAAGTCGCTGGCCAAACTGGGACGAATTAAAAACGTGTTAGGAAAAAGCTGGCTCGAACACTTGGGGTGTTTCTGTAACATCAGCATTCAATCAGTTTGATTTATGTGTACAGATTACACGGAAATTGGCTGGTACAGAGTGACCCATACAAAACGTGTCATTTAATAGTGCGCAGGGGAAATTATGAACATGCATACAAAAACATAGGTACTGTCGGTTAATTTGTCAGCTCTAGCTGGAACTTGTTCATTTTTAACAATTGCAGTGAGCATGAAAGCACAGCCACACGCTAGATAAATAGTGCTTTGTATTCTACATTCTGTTGAGTACTAATTTACCTACGGGAAAAGTAACACTGAGAACTATGCTACTGAAACTTTATTATTTCCGTAAAACAAATGCGACTTTGCACATAAATTGCATAACCTTGGTAACACCCATCATAGATAAAGCGATAAGACCGCTAACAAACATGCAAAGTAGAAAGCTCCTTTAACTATAGATAGTGAATTTGTTAGTTATAGCACCTAACAGTATATTTCGATCGTTTTCTTTTGAAAACAAGGGAGGGATTTTCGGTTATGGAACTAATACTTCACCACTACATCAAACAATTTTTTAAATCAAAATCTAAAGAAAAATAAAAGATTATTTATCATCACACTTAAAAAGCTTCCTACTGAAACATCGAGATGAATAAATAAGTAAGATTTTATTTATAAAAGTCTCAGATTTCTTTCTGTACCTGAATCTAATTATCTCGAGCCGAAAGCACTTTTTTATGCCGCCGCCCTTTCTCCAAACTCAGTCCCTAATAAGGGCTCCCTTGTCTGAAGGACCTAAAAGTCTTTTCTCCCTCTATAAAATTTGCAGTGACATGACATGTTCATTATCTCAGCGAACGACGCAATATTTTGAGTAACAATTTGCTTTTATCATTTCCATTATCAAAGGATCTTATAAAAAGCTCTGAGACGACATAAAGGGATGATTTTAAGCTTTAAACAAAGTAGAACTACGTCGCATTTAAACATCGATTTATAAATATCTCTTCATCTTGTAATAAATCACGTAAAATAGCCATCGTTAAGAAAATTACGAAGTCAGTTGGAGACTAATGCATTGTGATGTTAAAATAAACTTCAATAAAATATTGCCAATATGTGACGAATTTTGCTTTCGATCTTTATTTCTAGCTTTTTGAAGCAGCCACTTAACTAATTGCAATTAAACAAGATATAATGCTGTTAGTTACTTTGGAATTGTGACTACGTTTTTTCAGCCTCACGGTCTTTTACATTGTCTTTCGAAGACTATGATGTTTTTCTCGCGCCCCTTGGTTGTAAGCACAGACACTTCGCGTAAATAGCGACACTCGCCAAATTTATGTTAGTGAACTTTACATTTGGCACCAGAAAGTGTGTCTGCGTTGTTACGTTAAAAATATGCGGCGTCACGAACGCGTCACAGTAAGTCCCGCCCGGCGTCTAAACTCTGGCCCAAATCCAGACGAGACACGCAATATCGGCAGGAACAGTGCCTCTCCTGGAAATGCTAATTGTTCAATTCGTGTAGAATTCGATTTTTATTTATACGCTTGATATATCTGCGCGTAAATCAGTATTGAACTTCGATTTCTGAAGTAAGCATTTTCGTTAATTAAAATGTGTTCTGACAATAAATTAAAAATAGTGCTGACTAGTGTATAAAATTCTCAAATGTACATTTTTACTAACTGTCGACACTGTACGTTTCCTAAATACCTACCTATGGATAAGATTAGGGATACACCACATAAGCTGTGCTAACAATATCAACGCTTTACGACTAAAGGCTTAACCTTTAAACGTCATCCATGACGCTCCCAACGTGTACAACTAAACCCCTATGCGATGACATATTTTCTTCGCGAAATCGTTCATGTTCTGTTATTATGAAGACTGGCGAATGACGCATTAAGCAACGTAATAAACCAACAAATATGGAGCCGTGATTAGAAACTCTACATTCTACTCGTGGAGTAATAGCAAGCATAATTATTACACTAATGTACTTGCGTAATGTATTAACTGTGGTTGATTTACAATGAGTTATTTTGCATTTTTGTGGAAAACATTGTGTGTTATTTTACATAATAGTTAGGTATCTATTTAAACACAAATATATTCCTGTGCATAACAATTCCATGCAAAAAAGTACCTACATGAGACTAACTGGAAGAAATCGTTACTAACTTTTTATGTTAACTTTTATGTCTAGTTGTGTTTGTGTGAAATAAAGTAAAAAGATCGAAATGACGATAATGTGGTAAAAGGGAGCGTAGTAACTCTTAAAAATATATATTTCTAGAAAGATGGCGTGAATCACAGCAATTCGTGAGAATAACAATAATTTAGAGACTGAACAGATGAGTGCGGCCGGCAAAACTGATGTCATACTCAGACGCGTGTGGAACACACGTTATAATACCACTTGTTTCATGACATCACAGCCGCGTTTTATTTTTAGGGTTTGCTCGAGCCTTAAAATAATTTACATCGACTCATCACATCTAAAGACAGTATTCCGATCACTGCACACGCACGTGTACCAACTACAAAAAAGACTATCGATATTCTATTTGAGACACAAGCCGGCGCATTTGTCGCCTCGGTTCGTTATAATAACAGACTGTGACATTAAGTTAAATAAACTCAATTGATATAAAGTGGAAAGGTGTGAACTATACGTCTTGCTTATTTCATGTTTTAATTTCCATCATTTTTCATTAGTTTACTTAGTTATTACGAACCAAAGCAACCACTCTAAATCTAGGTACTTTATATCCTATCTTTATTTTCAAATATTTATTCGCAACTAATATTATTTGTTAGTGCAAGACAAAAACAATCAACTGTACTCAAATGAGGTTATATTTTTATCACGGAAATTACAAAGGTTAAACGCGCTGTAAACACGCGACCGACGCTTGCATGAGAGAATAATTAATACAAGTAATTGGGACAATCAATATGAATACCTAATTCATATTAACTCAACGTGACATTTTTAAACAATTTAAATATGTAAATTTTTAATTTTAACTTTAATAATGACTTCATTATTTAACAATTAATCAAAGAGGTTCATTTGTGCGTCCATTTAAAAGGTTAGCCAACGAGTGGCTACGAAGCGGCGCGATGAACATTTCGCGTGATGAGATCGATTTTTCATTCGTACTAGCTAACCAGTGCGCTCGTATAGTATGGTAGCAAAGAAAACCTATTAGAATTTTACGCTTATAATCAAAATTAAGTATAGAAAATTATACGTGCTATATTATGGTACCATTCATAGAGCAATTCTAATCCTATAACCTATTAAGAGTACTATAAATGCAAATACGAGGTTTTCCCTTGATTTTTACGCTTTCACGAATCATATCCATCCTACGGAGGATACGTGGATACATTGCTACCTACATGAGGACTAAGAAGATTGCCTTGAATTTGAACGCCGATGGAATCTGAAGGATGCGAGCTAGCACAATACTGTTTTCAAACGATAATACAATTAACTTATTTAGATGCAAATATTGCGAAGTCACCTCCAAAGTTTAGATAAAAAATAAAAACCTTGAAATTACGTGTGATATGAAAGGCCGTAAATATAGTTGATGCCGTCAGCGTGTTAATTGACCCATTATGGCTCTATTTATAGGGATAGGCCACTTTTATCTTGAAATGCTAAGTATACGTAATGTACGTAACATTTCTGTTCTATCCAACAGTTTTAAAGGTATAATAAGGCATTTAGAACATTTTATTCATCATATTTGCCGTTGGATTTACAACAGCGGGTTATATCTCATTGAAAATAACTAGTTACGATGGGATTACTTTTACGTAAATTGAACGGGTTGGCACCTACATGTTATAGTATCTCCTAAAGATTTTTTCTGGCTGTCATCACAGCTAAATATCTCATGAGGATTTTTTCTCCCTGTCATCACGACTAATTACTAGTTACTATTGCAAATGGTACAATTTTATTTTATGCTAGTTGTGCTGTGCGTTTGTTTAATTAGGAACTAAAATACGATTTTCTTTAATTGCTTTTACAAATATCTGTTTTACCTATGAGTTAAATTTTACCCTCTATCTCACACTATGTATTCAGGAATGAGTTTAGAGTTGGTAATAATAATGTGTCGAATTTTGTTTGATTCTGGAAAGTAAAAATAGATCCTAAAGTTTTATTAACAACGATCCGATTGATTTTACTACCAACATACTACTTTTATGACTCATTAAGGTCTTAAAGGTTTAATAACGTAATATGCACTACTCATTTTCGAGGATGTTAACTTTAACGATTTTTAAATTATAATAACAAGGGCATTAAAACGATTTTATAACCACACGCACTTTTACGTACCTAATTACGTTGATGATACTAAACGTTCAAAGAAAGATCAGTTTGTATAATAAAAGCGTCGCTGGCTGTGATGTCTACAGTACTTTTTGGCATCATTCCACCTTTACGTTTTTACTACACTCAGGGAATGCACATAAAGGAAACGCGAAAGGAATCAATAACAAGTTTAACATCATTAGGTACATTTTTGTCATTAACGATAAATAGTTGTGTCGTAAACTTGGATCGGTACATATAGTACGAAGACGCTTTTAATAGCTTTCAGCATGTGATCGGATCTGTAAATAGAAGATGTCAACCAGTATGTTCGGTGTTGAGTGTAATCTGTTTAATAATTCAAAGACAATGCTCGACAATGACAATCATTTGGCAGGTGTTCACTATGTGATTACAAAATTATAGGATTGATTAAAATGTAATTAATCACGCTCATTTAAATAACGCTGGGCGTGAATATTTGAGACAGGGTAATATGTCTGTAGTGGTTAAGGGGCTCAGAAATATGATAAATGATAAATTAAAGACGTTCAAAAATATATTCGGCAAATATGACACGCAAAACAAGTTTCTTTATAACAAAAGATGGTAATGAAAAACTGTAATCCGAACGACGATGTTAATTTACCTTGCGACTATGAAGGTCTCATTGTACTTAGAAATAGAACCCCGGAGGACATCTCAGGAATAGCGTTAAGCCGGAGCGCTAGCAAAAAAGGTAAGTCACACCTTCTTTGAAATAAAACGCTCTTTGTTGCTTTTATGGCGCAGTAATTTTATTGTTTAGTTGCGATTTTAAATAGAATAATAAATACTGATTATAATACACAACGAAACAAAGACATTGTATCGTATACCTTGCCAGCAGTTTGTAGCCATCTAAAAAAATGTACTATATTTGTGCACAGACGAATTTTTTGTGTACAAATAAACGTTCAATCTAACTGTAGTAATACAAGCGTATCGTTAAAAATACAAGAATGAAGAAAAATATGAAGGGCAGTTTTTATAATAATTTCTGCAAACATGTCTCAATAGAGCCACATTTTATTTACTTAAAGCAATTCAACAGATATCCATTAGGCCTTAGACTTCGAGAATAACAAGATAAGACGACTTAAACTAAGTAATTGAAGCTGGATGTGGACTTCAACTTCCACACTTTGAAAGCGTTGACCACTTAACATCAGTTGGCTTACGCGTTCGTTTGCGACTCTACTAAAGGAAAAATAAAAATATTGTTTATTTTTATTCAATTATTTACAAGTACCTACCTGTATTTGTAGGCAAACTGTGTCAACACGGGCTCGACTCTCACTCAGGTCGTTTAAATCTACATCTAAACTCAATTTTTACACGACTCTATTATACTCTTGAATTTCTGACCTCATTAACGATTCATAAAAAGAATGAACTCGTTATGAAAGTATTTTGCCTAGAGTTAAAAATACCACATTTGAAATGAACCTTCATATATAGGTACCGTTTACCTACGTGAAAAAACCTGACTAAGGCAGATATGGAGGCTTTCGCTTTAGATCCTAAGGGTAACTCTAATAAAGTAAGTATTGGAGAATATAATTACATTTTCGTCCATCAGAAGTCACACGTAATCTGTATGATGTATTCCTAAGTCACATGACACGTTTATGGGGGACTTACACAAGTCGGCTAATCGCTATTGTCGCAAACCAAATCGCGTCACAAAGCCGCACGGTCAGTCCATTTACATTGTGTTAAAGCGGCTGGCTCATTTTGTTTGATAACGTTGTCTACATGGCGGCATGGAAATCAGCGCAACGCGAAACAGAACTTTAAAATACAGTGTAAACTCTTTATAACATCACTCCATTTAACGACCAACTCTATAATGCGTTTAAATTGCTTTGGTATATGGGACTGATGTGATCATTAGTCTGTAAGTGAAGTAAAATTGTTTGTAACTAAGAAATTGAGCCATCGATTTCGCTAGGCTAGGCTAGAGGCTACTGCTTCTAAATGTAGGCGGAAATTGACATGTTTTGATAGGTATAATTTGCAATAAACAGTAAACAAATACCACAATACGACAAACAAAGTGCTAGAGCTTCTGGATATTTTGCCGCTCAATGTCGGTCGCCCTCACCAGGCATCCTGTCACTCCTAAATTACGAGGAGCGTTTAAGATTTTAGTTGAGCGTCGAAAGTTGTCCCTTCGGAATTTCACATTAGAAACGACGAAGGTATTGTGTTTACTAGTAGTCGTAGTCGACAGTTAGAGTATGAAATCAAATAAATTTTGACAAAGCTCGTAATTTTAAAAAAGCTCGTAACATTGATTCAGACAGAACTTCTCACTGAATTTGTAATTGAAAAAGACAACCAAAATACTATTTGGGTAACATTTAGGAAATTCCGTGGAATATATTAACGGTCGCGTGAGAATAGGCTCATAAATATCCCGGAAAGATCGTTAGTATGAGCCAACACCTACCGCACTTACATATAGAACAAGTAACTGACGTGTATGTAGTGGTTGCCATTAGTTACTGGTTTACTTAAACGATGAGTAAAAGCCGGCAAGCAAATTAAAATTACAATATACCCATAATGTTTAAGGCTATAATCAAAAGCTTTAGAATCTCTACAATAAATAATGAGCAATTTAGATGTGACAAAAATTTTTGCTGATCCTGTAAGTACGAGTACTTACGTTATCTCTTTGAAAATCAACCGATAGAAAGTGATAGAGTCACAAAATTATAAATATTAAATCATATGTATAACTTTTAAAATTCTTTTTTATACTGCAATTCAAACAAAACTTAAAGCAATATTAAAATACGCAACGCTGGCTGGAAATAACAATGAGATCTGTATTTGAAATGTTGGTTTGAATCGCGAATAAAAAGTTCTTTATTTTCTGAACAAAAGATCGAGAAAGCGGAATTCAAATTAAGCTACATTATAAGGGTGTAATTACGAAAAACTATTAAAATCCTGTCAGAACCAAAAAGGGAGCGTAATAATTGAATCGTAATAATAAGACCCATTTACAAGTAGAGTTTATCGCACGATTTGAGAAATCGTATGCTAAAGTAGGTACCTACGCTTACTTATATCACAAGAAAAAAAATTGATAGACAAATCGAGTCTGCTTCTTACACTGCGAAAGGCAAGGGTAAGGGTGGGTCAGGAAATTGTTTACATTGAAATCGGAATCATCTGTCAGTTTATCCGCTAGCTGACTTCTAGGAAATTTAATCGGATCGTTTTGCGAAGGCGGAGTCACAACTCGTCTTTTGCATAAAGCAATTCTACTTGAACTATTGTTTCTTCATTACTGTGAGGCGTGATTACGTTTTACGTTGAATATGATTTACTTAAAGAGTAGAGTTCAGTTTGAATAAACACGTAAATAAGAATATACTAAAGTAATTAAATTACTTAATTAAAACAAAATAAATAAATGATAATTTATGTAGAGTTTTGATTTTCAAAGTGACACAGGGGCAAATATTTAAGTTTGAGAGTCTCTGATGTTGATTGAATAATATGACCAGACTAGCAAATGCCAGCGACTTCGTCCGCGTGAAAGATAATATTCCCCGTTTTTTTCACATTTTCCATTATGTCTTCGCTCCTAATAGTTGCAGCGTGATGTTATATAGCCTATAGCCTTCCTCGA
>DWOF01000069.1:0-15182 GCA_018250795.1 Clito sp. Burns02 | reverse complement strand
TCATTTTATTTACATAGCGGTCCCCCGACGTGGTAACACTCATCTTAGAAATATTAATAGATTCTATTAAAGTATTAATAATCTTAAAGGTAAAGAGAGAAATTTTATTTTTTCACTTTTTAGAGTTTTTTTAAGTCGGGGGTTTTTAAAATTAATGATTTTATTTAAGTATCTTTCATTCATAGAAATATCAGGGAGAAAACAATTTACATACTTTAGAAAAAGTAGTTTACTACTCTGTCTCTATAAACGAATTTTCAATACAAACTAGTACCTACAATGTTTTATTATTCGTAGAACCTTTATCGATTTCGTTACGATAACTATTAGAAAGTTACATGCCCAACCCATGGTTTTGTAGATCCTAGTTTAATTAGTTCTACGCGCAAAGTGTTGTTCTGTCGTTCGATACGCGCAAGTACGAAACTAATGGTACTTTGCAAACGAGCTTATAGGGGACCTATTAATTAAATCCCGGTAGGTAGACCCCTATAGGTGGCCGACACTTCGTGAAAACAAATTGATTCACATTACCTTCACGGCTTACCACAGCTTTATGGATCAAGTCCCGCATTGTTTACTGAAGAAATACCATGAAAGTAATAAAACACGCCGAGGATTTCAATAATTTATTGTTCCACTAACAACTTTTTTTTAATTACTGTATAGGTATTAAGTACATTTCACCACTATAGACCATCGAATTAACCTGGCAGATAACTTATAGGTAAATTAAGAACAAACCATTTTATTTTCAATCCCCGTCAGCCACAAGAACAGTTGGCGCTTAAATGAATCGAAGGCCCAATAAAAGCCGATAATTAATTACTGTGGACCGCACCCTTGATAGGGCGGGAAGACACAGAAAACTTTTAAATTGCAATGACACTTTTTAATTAGAACGACCTTTCGTTTTCTGTTCTGGATCTATAAGTGGATTATGAGAAAGTTGAAAATTAATATGAACCATTATTAGAATTACAGACAAGGCTTTATTTCATAATTTAACGCTTATGTTTTAAGGACTACTGCTACAACTATTTAAGTCCATCTCCTTGGCGATAACAGTAATGGAAAACTGAGAATAAATAATGCCTTAGGGTTATGTACTCGTATGTATGTACCTAAGCTCTATGTGGATACCCACTAGATAACGATATCATACTGTAATTCGTGGTTAGTTACGCCACCTTGAGGCCGAGCGTGTTACTTTTTGCTTAGTACTTTTGGTACAGCATTTGTTTTACCTTTAGAAACTAGTTCTTGACTTCGTTAACAGATGCCAGTATAAATGTAAAAAAAGATTTAGGTATGTAAATTTTGAAATAGAATGTAAATAAAATTAGATGTAAATGTTTTTTATGTTTTTTAAATCATACATTCAAAAAATGTTTTTTAAATTCGTTATACCATTTGGAAACAAAACGAATTCGTCAAATTGCCACATTATTTTTGGTTCATAATGTTACCAGACTAGAAGAGTTTATAAAAAATAAATTGGCTAAAAAAGGAATCGAGCTGTCAATGTTACATACGTTAAACGTTAAACGTTCCCTGAAAGTAAAAAATTATTCCACTTACGACAAAAGATCTAAAATACCTATTACTATTTAGTCTGTAGTTTCAATGCAAGGACTGGCAATAAGATTTTGTCTATGCCGCATCAAAATGGCTACCCGTAGTAATGTCGGATCGGGGTTTTATATTCTTTGTTTACAATAAAATTATGTTTTTCGTTTACTTTTACTGACTTTCATGTGACATAATAAAATGTTAATGGATATACAAATCTTGAACATTCGATTGGACTTGTATAAGTGTGTGATTTGACATAAAACAAGTGATACCAGTCTCACCTTGTAAAGAGAAAATGGGGAACTGTTTTAGTAGTACAGGGGAGAAGGATTCTAAAAACAAAAATGAGCGGACAAATCCGCACGAGGAGGACCCTAGACAATTTCAAACGCCTGTGCCAACACCGCCCCCGGATCCGATTAGATCCACGGTAAATCAGGGCCCCGATACTAGCGAGGTCCCTCCCACAAGAATATTTGTTGCCCTTTACGATTACGATGCTAGGACGGATGAAGATCTAAGTTTCCGAAAGGGGGAACATTTGGAGATCTTGAACGATACACAGGGAGACTGGTGGCTGGCTAGAAGCAAGAAAACAAAACAAGAAGGCTACATTCCATCGAACTATGTCGCCCGATTGCAGTCCATAGAGGCCGAGCCGTGAGTAATCATATCTGTATTTATGCAATCATTACACCAGTGAGCGGTTCCTGCGCGATTTCTTTTCCTTCGCGCATTAATTAATAACTGAAATTACACATTTGACTAGTGGGCGTAGCCTTGCTGTATGCTACCACATCAGTTATATACACTAAGTAAATAACTAACTGCAAAAATGTTTTGATTTATAATTTACTAACTATAACTTGTTGATCTATATTGATCTGATGGTTACTTTTACTTAAATCATAGTTAATGTACAGCAAGGTACACCCTGTTACTGTATTAAGAGGTTACTATATCAGGAGAGCATATTGGATATTTTAATAGTTAGGAGAATGGTTACTTAAACAAAACAATCAATTATATCTATTGAATGTCATTTATTTAAAAGAATATATGTAAAAAAATTAAGAAATTCCTATTAAAACTGTATCTATTGGCTAAATATGAAGCAATTAAAATCTGAATCATAGCTGTATGAAGTGAAAGTGTAACTGGAATGCACATATACATTGTGCACTTACACTGATTATAGAGTGTGAATAAAAATAGAAAGGAGACAGCAACAATAACAAAAAATGTCCTATAAATTTTGTGGCCCTGATTTTGTAGGAGTCATGCAACCCAATCATGTTAATAAAAGAAATAATAAGTAGCAACAACCTCAGGTCATGTGATATTAAGTGAGAACTGGTACCCGTGGACATCAACGCAGAACCTCCAATATGGTCCTATCGGAGGTTGTATAAGATATGTTCAGTGTTGCTAGATGTCCAACGGTGCATCCACACCGCAGTTACTTTTTGTGGAGCAACATTTCCAAATGTTTTTAGCAACATCTGATAGAAATTGAATATTTAATGTTACCAAAAAGTTGTTCCACAAAAAGTAACTGTGGTGTGGATGCACTGCAGAAAGAGGCTTGAGTTTTTGCTTTATGCTAGGTTATGGGGGCAGCTGTCGATGCTGCACGTGGCCTAAGTGTAAAAATTCTACCACCTAATGAATGGTATTTGTTTATACATTTCATCATTAAAGTAATATTAGGTATTTTTGTTTTACTTGGATGTAGTTATAATTAAATCGGGTGACTCACTGAAATTGTATGATTAGTTTATGTTTGTCATACAAAGTCTATAAAGATGCCACTAATATCTTCAATCTATCTTGTCTGTTTATCCTACATATATTAGTTATAGGTTCCTAGTTAACTAGCTCGAAGAATCCAAGTCCAGAGATTCACACGCACATTCTGCATTTTTCCCCACTTTAATGAATATTCATTAAGGACATTGCCAATCGTTAGCGCATTAAATTATAATGTCGATTGAAGCTCTTCCTACATTAACTTTTCTAATTCAAGTGTCTGGCGCCACTTCATTGGGCTTTTGACTTGTAATTCAACAAACAGAATCAAGGAGTTAATGAAATAAAGTCTTATGTAAATATCGCCAATTCTTATGGGTATAGTTTGTATTCGGTAATACTTAGCGAGTAAGTCTTAATTATTTATGAGAACGTAATATTGCATACGTGTTGTGTAAAAGACGAAAAAACTTCGTATGGTGTCATATTATCTAGGAAGAAACAGAATCACCTCATTGCTAATATCTTGTGATTCGCAACATTATATTTGATTACTGAGTGCAAACAAAAACGTCCTCACTAAACTTCCTGTGCGTCAACGATAACTTCGTGGAGTCGTGTGCCTGCATTGTAAATACTGTGTTGTCAACGGCTTTATGTAATTTATGTAGCTGACTGTATACTTACCCAACTCGATACATTTTGTCAAAGCAACGGCCCGTGAAGGACGGACCAGTTTGAAGTACCTAATATGTAGTTAGGAATATGCCGTAAAATCACAGATGATGAGAGACCAAGTCTGGAATTATAATTTGTACTTTTTCCAAATACCTATCTCCGTTACCTACTGCTATTAATGAATAGAATATGTTGAACTGAAATGGAACTGTAGTTACCCAAACTGTTATTACTGTACTGTCGTAGCGTCAACTTATCCATATAACGACACGTTGTTTAGCCCCTTGGGAGGTTGAACACATTAAACTTTCGCGTCTATTCGCCAAAATGTAAGCTAGAATAGAAAGGAACTCGCAGAATTACCCAAAATACTCGTACCCATATAAGAAAACTTTTACAAGGAAAACTACCTAGTTATACGAAATGTTCTTTGAACCGTGATAGCCTAATATTTGAAATTAGGCCTTTTATTCATTCCTTAATGAGTCATGAATCGCATTACTCACACTTTAGCGATGAAGAAAACATCTCATGTTAGTCTCAAGTGATTGACCAGAACACAGCGTGAAATTGGTAGGAGGTTCCGCCAAATCAGAAGGAGTAACGTTGTTCGACAGGGCCGGTGTAGACCTTTGAAGCCTGAAGGTTAATTACGTATTTGTTTATACTGCACTTTAGGGAAAATCATGTAAAGCAGTCATAGTTACCGCTCCATTAATAAATATGATAAAGTTAATATCATTTACACACAGTTGGTTTTAGAATTATCACATACATGATGTTTATCAGTGTTTGAGTTTGATTGGTTAAGTGTTATACCTGCTTAATATTGCCGAAAGGCTTTGCTTTTTTGCGCCAACCACTTAAGTACATAATTACCAAATCTCTTATCATTTCTAAATCAATCGGTTGATAAATTACCACTTAACTCCACATTCAATTACCAGTCAAATAAAGTACCTAAAAGAAGATAGAGCTCCTACATCCGTGGTAACAGTTTTCAATTAGCAATATTAATGATGTCTGGAAATTTGTTATTGCGTAATTTTATTTTGCATTTATATTCAATTAATTTGTAGCTGGTTCTGAAGTAACAAGCCTTTAGTATGAGAATTAAGTAATTGTGATAATTTCGCTTAACTATCAGTTAGTTTTAATTATTGTGACTGTATCGACTGTATAAAATATTTTAAATTCCGATATTATTTTGCGGTACAACCCAGTGGCCTTATAAACCGTAGGTATATTTCTACAGGTAGAAAGTTAATAGTGATGATCGATAAAGCGGTCGCCATGAAATATGTAATTAAAAGTGCATCGCGTTTCGCACGAATTCCCCGCTGCAAACGAGGTCAACTATAACAAACACTGGCCATCGCTTATTACTGTACACAGTCGCATATTAAACGCTTCGCAAAAGTGCAAAACGTAGGCATTGTATAATTTCGCCGAAGTGAATATGTACGTGATCCTTTTTGCTTAATAACTGGTCTAATGTATGCTAATGAAACTATCCTGTAAGCACACCTGTAGGACATAAACTCTAAATGCGTATACTGAGAGTACCGAGATTACCGAGAGTTACGTCCAAGAGACATTACCAATCAATTCGGCTAAACTACCTTTTAAAATAACCAAGTACGTAGAAATACAGAAACATACATGGAATTTCAGTACTTGTTGAGTTTTTTTTAGTGATAACCACTCGTCTAAGATCATCGTTTATTTGTTTTTTCATTTGCGAAGCCCATTAACGTTAGTACAATTATCTTTAAAATGACTGACTGACGCAGTTCATATCTTAATATTCTTGCAACTGCACATAAATAATAATTCCATGAAACGGGCACGTCCGTAAGTCTAGGTAAAACTGTTGGAGTTGCAGGAAAATGCTTCCTAGTCAAACAGGCAAATTGTAAGACAAATATTAAAATGGCGAGGTTCCTTCGCTTTGTATGTGTCGATCGTACCGCTGTTACACGGACATTTAGATAAGGGTCCATTCGCATCTGGAGATTTTAACATTAAACCTAACTCTAACTCACTGGATCGAGGGACCCGAAGGTCTTATCCCAAAGTATTGTGATGTGAGTAATTTGTAATGCATATAAATGTGTGTTTTTATATTAATAAACGTTATAGAAACTGTCTTCAAGTCTTTCACTCGTCTCTAATACGCACCTTATTAGAGTAGGTATAGTGACCAACTATGTATATTGCTACATCTGGTTAAATAGGTTAATGTAACATTTTTACGCAGCAGACATTACAAAATGACACAAGAATCCTTCTTTTTCCTAACTCAGTCAATCGCTTTGCTCTTCTACACTGACCTTAGAGCAGTAAATCTTTAACTAATTTATAACCCCGCGTTTGATGGCTATCTCATCTTAGAACCGTTCGTTTGTATTTCGGAAAGAGTAGCGTTTGCATTCACCCTAATAGCTGGTCCCCGTGCAGCTTACTTAACGGTCTGTTTGATGACTTGAATAAAACCGCCCAAGCCAGAAGAGCAAACATTTTATGGGCCTTAAGTATTAGAAAACATTGCGTCTCTAACATAGCTCCCGTTCGACACCGGCCAGGTGTCCTATTGTTACGACGTTGTAACATTTTACTGCTCGGCTTTTATTGTTTACTCAATGCCACTTAATAAACAAAGTAGGCTTCTGGTTGTTTTTAACAAACAATTTCACTCCTTCGACACAAACACGATTCGTTTCTTATCTCTATTCAATAAATCATACGTTTTCTAGTTACGATGTTGACATCCTGCTTTACACTGTACAAATATAATTTTTCAACGACAATAGGTAATTTCTTTTAAGTAAATACATTATTCTTTTAACACTTGTCATCGATCACATATTTTGTAGAAATGTTAGATCGTGTTCGTGTGCACAAAGTGAGGCATGGAGAATGTGTTTATTCATGGCGCACGCCTAGAGTGACAGGAAGTCGCCGGTTCGGTGAATCGCGCGGCCGCGGCGTCAACCGACATACGACACTTACCAGCGCATTCTGATTACCCATTAGCAATAAATATATGACCAGGGATAGCCTAGTATTTAAACGTCGGCGTATAGCCTCCCAGGAATTTAGGTTTTAAATATACCTAGGTACTTAAATTTTTAGCACAGCATACGGCGTATATAATATGCGAGAAACATTCATATCGTTCCAAGAATGCCGTCCTCGAAAATTAATATAAAGTACATGCGGGTGCGTTAAGCATTATCACCCGCACATTATGCTAATTTATTCTATTTTTGTCAACAAACAAGAAATATATGAAATTATTCAAAATGTGCATTGCTTTGCTAGATAAACTGAAGTACCTAGGTAAACAAATCTAGAGCTAAAGGTGTTATGGCTTCCATATTTAGGAAAACGGTATAGGAACGGACGATACTCAATTGACCTAGCTGTGATGGAGACGAGGTACGGTAGTAACGGATTCTTAAACCCACATTTCCTAGTAGAGATAGCTGGCCGACATCAATGTCTTCAGACACAGGATGCAAGCGAGTTCACCGCCCCGCTCTCGTCCCCTAGCGCTGTAAACCTACACTCGGTTAACATAAATTGTGGTTTAAACACACGTCTCCGTCTGGGTGTGGTCGACGGGACACCTGAATACCGCCGATTAATACATCCGATCAATCATTCCTATTTATGTTGTATTTGATTGTAGGTAGAATCTACGAATCAATTTATTTACGGTTCAAACAGCAACCACGGTTATACAATCGCACTAAGCAAATTAAGATGATCTATCGTCGCCGGCCTTTCACAAAACATCCGATCCGCAAGAATTTAAAGTAAACATAATTAACTTGGCAGCGTCCGATTGATCCCATCAGACACAAGTAGGTACTGCACGAACGAGCCGAGCGGTCATTGGCTCCGGTTGCATAAGGCACGCGAGTCATTCACGTGCTAGGGCGGATGATCTACGCGTCTCCGCGCGGATAAGTAGGGTTCTAGGGCTCTCGAGTTTGATTTAAGAGAGAGCAGTGCCCCAGATCGCTAGTGCAATTAAGGTCATTGCAGACGATGTGTCGCGGGCACGCGAGCGTTGCCCCTTATGCCCCTTCAAACACGTATCGAACTAGACATATTGTACCGTATCACCTTTGCGACGAGTCACGAACTCTTATCTTGTTCGTAGCTCGTATTCCTTTGTCTTGCCAGTGCACATGCTCACTTAAACACGATCAAATTACCCGATGAAGACTGAAGGGTTGTAAGAAGTTAAACACTTAGACGGCTACTCCCAAGATATCTACAGTTGCTGTAGCCAATTAGAGTTTTTTTTTTTAATTTAAATGAATTCTAAGTAAATTTATAACAAAATAGTGCGGTTAATCGATATCGGTGGCGCCAGGCGGTAATCGCGTCTACGATGCGAATTTTCCCCGCGCTCACCGTTAGGGAAGGGAAGCTATCATTTGCTTGGCGACGGGGCGGATCCTGAGACTTGTTGCTTTATGACTTGTCACTAATGATATTTCACGCAAAAATACTAGGTATTTACTCATTCTAAGGCGTGAATTAAAATTCTAAATCGGGAATTTTACGCAATTGGAAACTTTTGAGCGCGCGTTGACTAGTAAAGGCACGATAAAATTTTGATGGGCACTATTGATTGAATTTCGCTAAGCCTCTTTACTTGCTTATTACCCCTTGTATCGATTACAAGGTGAGGGAAACTTTATTAGTGCCGTAATGCGCTTTCTTTATAAACGTATGTAGGATAATGCTAATAGCTCATTTAACAGAACAGTTGCCATTTACGCAATAAAACTTAATGAACTTTATAATTAAAAAATATTAGGTATATGAATTTCTATGCTCACAATTTACATGATTTGAACGTTTCTTACAAGAGGTACCCAATACAAACTCCTACTGAATGTATGTGCTAATTGGCGTGATTAATTGATTCATTAGTTTTGATTAAAAATAATTGTCTTTACTTTCACGTGCGATCCTAGTGGCGCCGATGGCTGCACACAGCCTGCGATTATTTTTAGATTAGAAATGGCTCAACCGCTTTACGTAATTGAACGAGTCGCATGCGCAGCTAGTTCCAGAGTGCTTCTAAATATAGTCACCGAGGTGGTGTGCAATTATACCTTATTATCGCATGTTTCCAGTGGAAGGCTGGCTTCGTCTTGCAGTTATTACTCGCGGCAGTTTCTTTAGAAAGTGTCCAGATGTGACGAAACTGAAACGACCACGTTGTGCCGTTTACAGAATGGCCATAGAGCATTTTCCCTTGGAGTGCGTAATGTGCAGCGTGCGTGCCTCAGGTACCACCGATAGCGCGACAACACCATAATTCTGGACGAATTAGGGCACAGACTGACGCATTTTAACGGTAATGCGCTAAATAGTTTGTTTTTGTAACCAACAGGACTGCCCGTGAGCAACCAGTGCAAGTTTCTTCAATAAATCACCGCCCTAATGAACTAGTCCTATTACAATGTCATTAATTACCTTAATGCTCAATATTGTTAAAACCAAACATGACGTTGACGGCATTTTCATGGTCTTAATGGTAACTGTAGCAAAAACTTGTATCGAGGTGTCGATGTTAATACATATTTATAAGATAAAACATAGTTATTTCTGTGCTTAGATATACTTCATAGCAGAAAGTACAACAAAGACAAAACGATAATTTTAATAACTTACTATTTACGCTGACTTAAGTACTCGATTGTCGACCAGTACGTACTGACCCTGAGATCCTGAAAACAGACGCGCTCTATTTGTTGCTTAAATAATAATATTTTAACAACGTGTCCCTGCTACAAATTTCGATTGGAACACATGCGTGAATCCTCCCACACATGAACGAAGCACCCATGTCATGGTCGATTTTGTATAGACGAACGCCAAGACCGTGAAAACGTCTTGACACACATTCTATCTGGTACAGTCTCAGTGAAGTGCCTGCAAGTGATGGCACTTTCAATTATCACTGCACCGTCGCCGCCCACACAGATTTTATTATTGATCATTTTTGACTGCAATGTTTCACTAGCTTTACCAATACTTTCTCTTGTATTCCCAGTTTCATTTTTTTGTTTCGTACATATCAACCAAACTCGAATGCGCCTGTCATTCAACAAATTTTCACCTTCTGCTAATATGTCATGAAGTAATTGCAACTAATCTTAATTACCAATTGAAATCGATTTAAATTAGTTCTGACATTGCATCGTGAATTAATATTTCCTCGATGGCAAATCGGTAAATATCATTCTAGTTGTCAGCTCGAGAATAATCCGAATAAAAAATCCCACCAATTAGCGTTCATTTCTGACGAATCGGATCCTGGTACCGCCAGGTAAGAAAGAATGATGTAAAAGGCTTTCAGTGATCGTACACGTTGTAAATTTCCGTTGACCCAGATATGATCATTAGAAACGCCGACGGACAGAAAATGATATTTTTTGCTACCTGCCAATTTATTGGTAATGAAGCGTCACATGTGCGAGATGCGACATCCGCGAGTGAGAGTTTTGCAACGCCGAAACTGGTATGTGTACCGCGAACCGCTCGCACCTATGTAATTATTAATACTCATATAGATATTGATACGTCCGGTTGCGACCTGTCAGCAAAAGTGTAAGTGAGACCGTTCAATAAACTGAGGAATGTCGCAAATTTATACAATAAGATGCCTCTATAAATATTTGATCTTGTTTAAAAACAGATGTCCATTTAAATATCCTCATTAACGAATATTTTATCTTAAGTAACGTAACGCATATTTATCTTAAGTACTACGTAAACTATTCACGGAATTTATTGAAATAAATGTACAAAATCCTGTTCATGCAAATTAAAATGGAAACGGAATATTAATCACAGAATATTAATTACCGTGCTAGCGTCTCTTTTTAATATAAACCTCAACATTTTGCTAAAACTGAGCATTTGGAGGATTAATGTGTTCAATTTTGGAATTTATTAGGCATTTGGCCCAAAATTGTAATGGTTAGATCAAAAACGTGATAATGAGAATAAATCTAGTAGACTTAAAAAATAATATAATTTCTTCATTTTCGAATAGGTAATTGGATTGTAAAACAAAACGAGTATTGTAGGTAGGTACTCTTGCAAACATTGAGTGTGTCAGTATTTTTTGTATACCTTAGGTCTACATAGTGTATAGGGTAGAAGTAAAGTTTTTGTAGAATTCGCTAGTGTAGACGGATCGAGGGCGCCAGGCGGCCGGAGGAAGCAGCCTCGCGCGGCGCTAGGTCGTTCATCGACCCGCGAGCGCCGCGACCGCACTCACCGCCGATTGTTTATACACCTCTATTATCCAAACAATGTTTTGCTACTTCGTGACATTCCTTTGTAATCATTTTGTAATGTAGGTTAAGGCTTCTCTTTCATGAAATCTTCTAGCTCGTCGCTGTTTTCCCTCTCTTTATGATTAGTATTCGTAATGCCTCTGAGACTATGGGTGGCGAAAGATTAGCACTATTACCACAATACTGTAATATATCTTGGACGCGTAATGCCCGCTTACACAATGGACCACGTCAAATCCCTTCTATAGTTTCTAACAAAGGATACATTGTAGGTATAAAATGCTTCTTGACTTAATGATTTTCTTTAGATACCTAACACTTTTTTTTACACGTTAGTATTTAGGTAAGTTTGTCAAAATAAAACTCCAGTTATTAAAGTTCAAATAAATGTAAAGAAGGAAATTCCATTTCATTGCTGCTGCAATACGCCCCACCGTAGAATTCACATCTTATCCTAACAACAGAGGAAGGGTTTATCATCATCGTCACCCCGAAAGTTCAAAGAATAACTAGTATTTTAAAACCCGCCCGTGGTGCAAGTTTCGTGTCGTATTTTCATAGCGGTGTGGAAATATCTGTGATATTGGGTACATAAACAAAGACCTTAATGAAAGCTCTCCTTTTTGCCTTCACATGTCAAAGAGATTCTACGCCGCGGATTAAAAACCTAGTCCTTGTATCTCTAGAAAGAGTTGTTGACGAAAAAAGTTGTTGGTTACTTTTGATATGTGTCATGTCACATGGATTTCTAGTCGACAATCTCTGACAGCAAAAACCCGGTGTTGATTTCATTTGTTGGCCATTGACGTATTTGTTTTCCTGCATACAACTTTTATTATTATGCAACTAATCTCTTTTACACTTCATGACATATGAACGGACGTTCATGTATGTATTTGGATTACATTTTTTGTCATAAAGTCTTGACGCACGTCCATGCTAATTGCCAATTCTTGGCGGATATGATCAATGGTTACATAAAGTTTTATAGTAAAAGTTTATGTTTATTAGATTACCTATTCAAAGATCTGACGCATGCCTACATATTATTGCGGTTTTTAAATCACTTGTTCACAGTTATGTTTATTAGTACGAGAACTCACTATCTTGCGAGTGTTTCGAATTGGAATGTTAATTAGAAAAATATAAATAGAATTAGATACTGATATTCTCTACAACTAAAAAAAGAATCAACGTAATTAAATATTCATCCCACTCATGTTTGCATCAATTCTGTTAGAAACACGAAAAATGTGTAAATTTCAAGTGCGTTTGCGACTTTGTAGTCCATTTTATGAAATGGCAGCGTTTGGGTGCAACAAACTATTCATTAGAGTTTTATTCTTAGCCCGGACAGGCGTGCGCACTTGGATGTGTGCGATAATTGTCTATTTTCTCTATCTTATAAAGCAGCGCTTCTAAAACTTTTAGAGAATTTTTTGTTTTGTACATAGAGACTTACGACCTGATCAGATAGGACTTATTAAATGTGAATTTGTAAAACTAGTAATCGTACCGTAAGTAAGTAATAAGGCAGGTAGTTATTGCTTTATTTTTAATCTTCCTTCTCCCATAAATCGCAACACAGGGCGAGCAGACTTCTTAATAGGTGACGTCTTACGTCATCCTAGTCGCAGCGAGCCGCAGTTTAAGAAGCGCTGTACTCAAAGCACATCGCGATATACTTTGTTTAGCTGAACGGAGACATTTTGCGCTTTTTAGTTGTGTTTTAAAGCTTGGACAGGAGAATGCGGAGTGCAGGACATACGCAGGCGCCGTTCAGTCGCGCCGCAACTTTCTACGCTCGCGTCTAGAACCCTCTTAAACAGTAATCTGCAGATTGACGTACTTCGAGAACGTTACGACAGGCAAATTAAATTGCACATTACGCCGATAATAATTTTCAGTTTTCATTAAATCGAAATTCCCTTCGAACGTAAAGTACAAACACAAAGAGAATACAAATGAACCGTAAATCACAAGCAAACAATAGATAGGTCCCACTTTTACTAAATGATACCGTAAAGACATTGCGACGTATTAGGTACCTGGGAGTCAGTAAAATAAACTACGAGGACTCCCTTGACGCTGAGCCGCCTCATCATGGTTTAATGCTGTGCTGGTTAAGATCTAAGTTTATTGCGACTTCTTCAACTTCAATATCTAATGTAACTGAAATTAGAACAAGAAATTGATGGAAAGCTTCCTGGTACACTGATGATATTGTATGACCGTTACAATGTAAGCGACATTACATTGCCTACTCTATGAAAGGCTATGTGTAGGTACGTTATTTTACCTACTTTAAAAACACATAGGAATTTGTAAACTGCACTTGAACATCTGTAATATTAGAAGTCACCAATGTGTTGCTGGCCAAAAAGTACGAGATCAGCAATGCGACTATGATCATAAAGACAGTCATAACGGCACTCCAATTTAGTGAACAACAATGCACTTTAATGCAATTGCAGCACTACCATCTTAAGGCATTATTTTCCCTATGATATCTAGAAATTGAGTCGAGCAAAAAACCCTCCGACACGCTTTCATTAATCTTGTAATGACCCCCTTAGTTACAATGTATTGAATCCGCTCTAGCCGGCGCCTTGGCTTCTTAAAGGGCTACTATACCTAGACAAATCTATCTATACAAGAGAAGGAAATAAAATTAGTCCTTGTAATGTTAGCTAATATTTTATGGGAAGATAATAGTACGATTGAAACCATGGTGTCTTAAACACTATATCTGTCGAGGCCGCACATTACGATCGTCGTAACAATAAACGCAGATCACGGCGCGATTAGTGAATCATCGTTTATTTAAATATGGTGGTCAATGTACTTGCAGTTCTTACTAATATAAAAAGTACTACTTATAATGAATCAATGTTCCAAATTTGATTTTTTTAGTCCTTTTTTTTTAAATCCGTTACACAAGTTAAACCTACATGTTATTGTTTGACACCTTCTATCTAATTAATAACACGTGGTGTAAAAAATTGAGCACGCGGTATTATTAATTGCGATGAAAGAATGCATGAAAGTCGTGATGCACTATCGCGATACATGTGATGTGGGGAGAGAAAAAAAATTGTACGTCGCGAATGCCCGGCCGGGCGCCACCTCCTGGCGCCACTGGCGCGTCGTTGACCGCTTCCACGAAATTACTGTGCTAGGCGCTGGCCGACATAAATACACACCGACAGCCATTCGAACAGTCATTAACACGTTCACTACTAATTTCTATCAATCTTAAGGAAAATCCTACAGTTTTTGCTTCACGTTTCCAACGCTCGAGGAAAGTTGTGATGTTGATGCTCATTATTTCACTATTAATAGTAATGTAACCTACTATTACTATTACTAATGATCATGCATACTTCTTGTTCAGGGAAAATGTTCCTCGATGTCTATTTATGGAGGCGTCCGTTTTTGTACCTCAACGTAACTTTTTATTGCGATTAGTTAATGTCAACGCAAGTATATTTCTAATCGATTATAGTGATCCTTTATTTTAACTCCGTGGGACTGAACATAATGTTATTTAATTTGTTACGCAATACCTTGTGTAGGTTTGATTTATAATAATTTTATGGAAATATGAGATGAATGGAAGCGCCTGTGTCTACAAAATATTTAAATTAAGTTTGGCTTCTGATTGAATAATATATAATACTTCCGGTCGGGTTACGACGGCGCTTTATGATACCAGTGCAGTGTAGCAGCTAGTTCGTAGAGGTGCTACGAGTTTGTAAAATGAAATTTTGCGCACCGTAAACTGCGCGCCGGCTCGCTCGCCACCCGTTTTGTTACAGTTCGGAAAATAGAAGATCAAAGTGCCAG
>DWOF01000068.1:0-15190 GCA_018250795.1 Clito sp. Burns02 | reverse complement strand
TGAGATTAGCGCGTTCAAACAAACAAACAAACAAACAATCAAACTCTTCAGCTTTATAATATTAGTATAGATTAAGACAATTATTAAACCACTCACACACTAGCACGGAACCCAAAAATAGTAATCCTAACATTATGGATTGGTAGATCTAATAGTATTCATAAACACAAACTTACGAGTATGTGTCGAAATAGATCTGCAATCACTATTTATATGAATTTAAAATGTAATAAAATAATCAATCTGATAACTTAATGTAATTTCAAAAGAAAACCTCGAACTATCCATCTGATAACGTGTTTTTATTTTGTGCAAATAGTGTTCGATAAGATATTGTAATCACTTTAAATCTAACTTAGACGAGGTGAAAATAAACTTTATTCATTTATAAAAAGTTTAATTAGCTCTTACTAAGTAATTTGTGACTAGGTAGTCGTAACTACAACGTGTCGAACACATCGCTCTGTTGTAATAAACGGAATTGTGTATAATACAAGTATTTGAAGTTCAGACAAAACCAAAACGGCTATCTCATACTGGCTCGTAAAAAAAACTTCACCTTAAATCATAGCATTAGGTACTGTTTCAGACAGGAAACTCACTAGAATCCTGTTCTCCTCATGGATTGCTTACAGGAACAATTCAAAACTTGACGCGATAGGGTAATGAAATTATTGTGCTACATGGACTAGTTCTATCCGGCGCATTTCAGAAACTTCGAGATCAAATTGAACTTTGAATGTTCAAGTTTAGAGGGCACTCTCTGTTGATTATTACAGTTCAATACAAAGTTTGATCTGTTTCAGCTATATCATCTTTTCTTAATACTATCTGAAGACTTGTATTTAGAAGTAGGTAGTTTAATTTGTTTGTAGGATTCGGAGTCGCTTTCGGGTTATTGGGAATTCTATCCACCTACTATATATTCTAAGAAGAGTATAATAGTGGTTGTTTACGACCCTCAGAATATACCGAGAAGTGATGCAAACAAATTATTGAGTTTAGAATACAGGTATTCTAAGAAGAGCAAATACGAGTTACGTATAATTGTTCATAAAACATCGTGAAGCGAAACAAGTACTTAAATTATTTTGTTTAGCTTCAAAAGTGCTTGTCAGATACACTTACCTATATTTGAGGGGTCTCGTTCTGTGACGTAACACCCGTTCTTTTTTAATTTACCATAAGTTTATTTCTTTGAAAATTAATGATCATACATTGAAAATTTTCCAATCCATTTTATGAGCGGCTCTCAAAAGGAATTTGGTGAATAAAGTCCCAAATGTATCAATATCTCCTTTACACGTAAACACGCTGTAAAAAAATAAAAAAGGTTACAGCAACTACTGAATGCACCTTGTTTCTTATTCTTAGCATCTTAGCTTAAAAATAATGAATTAATAATTACTAACACTTCACTTCAAAAATACTTACACATCATACACGCGTAGAGTGTTTTATTAGTGCTATATAATAGAATCACATTATAAAGATAATACATAGATAATGCGATATTGAATCAGACGGTATCTGTGCTGATTATCACAGTTCACAGTTCACTACGTTCTATTTCCGCGACTCCGAGTGATTCTTGAATAAGTCTGGCTCTGTATCCAGTGACTTAGTGTCGGGTACGTTTTAGAGCTTTCTATTTCCTTCAGTTTATTTCAAGAATTCTTGGTTCTTCATGTATTCTTTAAATTAAGTCGGTTGTGAATATAATAATACCATGAATGAAGAAGGATCATGTACCTATCAATGGTTGAGACTCATTTTGAGGCGTTACATCATCTAAATTAGTGAGACGCTATAATGCCATAAATTACAATAAGAGGAAACTAGTCATATGTCTTGCGCTGATAACCTGAGAAACCTACAAGATGAATGGCTCGAATATGTATATGAAATGTACGTGATAACACATACTAATGACATGCACGGTATTCATAACTCAAATGATGCTGTTATCTGAATGACAAGTTATATAAGAACCTACTTTACGTATTCGTATATTGAAAGTTAGTAGAAAATAGATATTCAGAAAGAGTCTTTTTTCTAGTTACCGATGAAAGGCGTCACGACGACTGTTCCATGTTGTGTCGGCATAGTTCCGTTAGTATGAAATAATCCTATTATAACCTTGTCAAAGCCGTGTGAAATCCCTTAACACGACCGGGATGTTCTAGAGCAGCCTACAACGGGCTACAACCTACTTTCAAACAGGAAAGTAGTGCTTAGAAATAAATAAAAAAAAGATACAAAATGATCTAAAAGTAGGTATAACGTGGGACATTTCAAGTCAAGAGTGTACTAACTTCTACTCAAGCTTACTTGCTTAGAATTATTTCGCTTTCCATCAGGTTATAGCAGTCAAAAATGCACGATGTCTTTAATGGGGTAGAACACCTTAAACTAATGCAAATCCTATAAGTGGTGTAATATCCAGGCTTAGTGGGTCAGTGGTATAAGAGGTGACGCATACCCCAGAATTTGGCAGGACGAAGCCATAACTCGTCCAAGTGTGCAACTTATGAGGCGCTCGCTTACTGACCCAAAATTACTTGGCAGAGCACTAGAGACAGGCTCCGTCTTGGCCACCTAGAAACATTACCCTCCATGTTATGTTATATAGATTCATCAGCTATTCGATCAGAACATGAAAATCTTCTATATCTATAAAGTAATCCTCACCCTCTACTTCTAGTTATAAACGCTCATTACCTGTTAAAAAAACCTACCTTTACCCATTCTAATTTTAAATATCGGTTACTTTGTCACCATATTATAAGGCGTTTAGTTAAATTTATCAATACTCCCTCATATTCCCAAAATTACCATAAAATTTACAAAGTCTTTAATAAACATAAAATTTAGCGAATGTTGGCCGACCCCAAAGTTTTAATACTAGATGGGTTAATGTCCTTATTTTAGATGTACAAATCGACGAGACATGTCACGATTAATCTTTTTAAAAGTTTTAATTCAGTATGGGGAGGTCAGTGTAGTGCGCATGCGTGTCAAAGGTCGTTGAGCAGTCGTACCCAATGACCACGGTAGTTCCAGAGACATACTCACAGACGCGGGTCGCTTCAAACAGCGGACTCCACTGAGCGCCGCGTAAAAGTTTTTCAGGATATCACTGCAAAAACATCCACCAACAGTTAAAAGATAGGAAAGGGACGTGATCGTCTTTAAGTAAGAGTGTCGTCAGTGAATATATGACGACTGAAGTTGTGTAGTTACGTGTTAGAAAGGAAAAATGCGGCTGACAACGTGCGCGATTTTTCTGCTCGCCTTCGTATGTTCCGGTAAGTTTTTCTAACACTTTTACACATTTAACAAGGTCTTTAAGTATATAAAAAAATGTAATATGTACTCAAGATATGTGCATAAAAGGGAAAATTGTGATTAGATTGTTAAATATCTTCCAGTCACGATTTGAAGCGCGCACATAAAGTTTTTACCGGTTTGTACTGCGTAAACTGCATTATGTTATAGAAACAAATAAAAGTCGACTATTTTGTGTATTGTATCGTAATTTACGCATTTTTAATTATAACATATTTGTAATATATGATGAATTTCAGTCTATATCGAATATTTGCGCATCTGTTTCTATCGGATTCTTCTCGGCCTTTATACCTAATAGGTATTCTGATTGAACCTTAGAAGATTGAAAGCCTAATTATTTCAATAAGTGCTTCCTAAACTTATATAACATGTATTATGTGTAAACTATTTTTTACATATATCGTATTTTGTGCCTGTATTTTGTGGTCGAAGCGAAACGATTCAACAATTACATCTAATAAGGCCAATATAATTCAGTCTACGTCATCCTCAATGTTCTGTCTATAAATGAAACTCGTGATTTTTATTCATGCTCTGAATGTCTACAATAGATGAAGCTATTATACAATATAGTACCTACATACTGTGAGTACTGTGGCACTATATTATGTACGGTATACCTACTAGTAGAGGATAAAAATAGGATCTTCAGGAAAATAGCATTCGTTTAGTGATAATTTTAAATGCAGTTATACTAGTAGGTACCTATCCTATCCATATAGGTACATCAATTCGTCAGCCTTATTACTTAAAATTCCACTGCTGAACATGTCTCTCATAATAGACACCATTTCATCCGGTCCTGAGCCTTCTGCATCCAACTTTTCATGTCATCAGTCCACTTAAGGAGGGCGGCGTTCACTCCTTTTGTCGTGAAGTATTGGCCATTTGAAGACCTTTTTTACGTCGTTATATGTCCCCTGGTCTAAGCACATGGGCGTAATATCATCTCCGATAAAAAAGAATGAGTAGCGCATACCCGTGTTTAATTGGCAGGTCAGTCGGTATGTCAATTACAGTTCATTCAACTAATGAGGTTAGGCACCAATAAAATATTACAAGAATGACGTTGCTGCGCTATAAATACGAACTTCGTGTAACTGTAACTGCAATAATTTCGATAATTTTCATATAATTTGTAGGTACATGTGTAATTTTTTTGTTAAGTCTCTTGGTGCCGAAGGCCAAGATCTTCTTTGAATCGCTAAGATAATGGGGTTTTAAGTAAAATAAAATATAATTTAAACATGGGTGTCAAGGTATAATAGTCGTGTAAATTAAAAAAAAATGAAGATAGGATATAAAAATTAATAATTTTTATACACGTGCACATAAAAGGTATACGTCAATAAAGTGTCAACTGAGGTCAAGTACAGATAAGTGTTTTCCATCTGGAAAATTTCCTGATGTATTTGTATACGAAGGCAGTTAACTCGCACAGTGACAATAATAATATTTATTAGCTCTTCCCGTTGCTTCGCTTGCGTTGAGTATAATTGCGAAACTTTGTGCAAAATTTTAATTATGATTAAAATTGTTTAAGAAATGTTGTAAAACAGAACTTTATGTCCGTAGGTACATAGGTACTCGTGCAGTAAATAATTTGGATACAAAAAGGTATTTCTACAACGAATAATTAATTAATCAATTTATTGTAAGCCTATCGAACTGTTTATGGACACTGAAAAGATACTACTGTACTGTAAATAGTGCTTCTCTTTTGAAACTATTGAGTTTCATTAAGCATGTTCCCTTATACCTTACCTCGTATAAAACTCCAGACTTGATAATCGGATTTGCTTAGCTAATCTGATATCAAGTTCGCTCTGTACGAAACGCACAAAATTATTACCTTTACAAAATAGCATTTAGAACTTCCATTTCTTCTTAATAGAGCAGTAAACTAGAGGTGAAATGTGGATGCGTTGCTACTCTTCAGGACTTATGTCTTAACCTCCAAATAGACCTATAGTGTTTTCGGTAGCTACACCTCCACCGAATTGAAACACGAGATTTCCTTTGTGTGTAGATGGTAGTTACTTCCCTAAGCGAACTCTAAGTAAACATATATTACTTGTTTGAAATAAAACAAGTCTCAAGAGGGGTAGTTTTTCATCACTCATAAAACGAGGCGTGGTGGCCGAGCCCTTGAGGACGATGACCCGACAGCGTTGAGGTGTAATTAGGTATCCACCTTTAGCGAGCTATGTCAAATATTCGCCAAGGGATCAGTGACTCAATAATAGTTCCTGCTGATAGTAAATGTGAGATCTGCCTTCCGACATTCCGATGGATTTGATTTGACGAAAAAATAGGAATTCTTCTATATAATTAAACAAGACCCGATGGACATTAATTAAGTAAAGAATTAGGAGCGTGTATCAATGCTTACTGAATGTGGAACTTTAGTGTGATATTTCTTTTGTATTTGGATAATATCAGGAAATAAACTAAATGAGAAACCTTTTTACAAATCTTTTATACCTTTGGCTCGTGAGCAATTAAGGAAATCCCTTATTACATTATTACCTCAAATCGTTTTACCTTGCCATACATAAATCGGACTAAATATGTACTAAATATTGCAAGATATTACTTATTAACAATGAACAGTAGTAACTGGAATTGAATTTCGCTTCGCCCCAAATTTGCGTGTTGTGTGGTCCTCATAATGCACTCCGGACGCTTTATTGGTCTTCATTTCACATTCAACTGGTTTTATTAAACTGTTTCCTTACTACAGAAAGCAGAAAGTAGATGCATTTGATTGTTGAACGAGCGAGTGAACTGAGAAATGTTCTCAGAGTTAACTGGAACGAATTGGCATATGCATGTACCTATGATCGTACCTACCTTTCTTGATTACAATAAAGATACAGATTTTATATCGATTTTTAGTACAAAAACTAACTAAAGAAAATTAAAAAAGAAAAGAAAACTTGCTGTCCCTTGGATGGGTACCCAAAATGCTGGCAACATTATCCCGTTAATACTAATATTATAAAGCTGAAGAGTTTGTTTGTTTGTTTGAACGCGCTAATCTCAGGAACTACTGGTTCGAGTTGAAAAATTATTTTTGTGTTGAATAGATCATTTATCGAGGAAGGTTTTAGTTAGGCTATAAGTCGCGAGCGTTTGCTAGTAGCTCATTTTTTCTATGTTTCCAGGTACTAGGTATTTCCAATAATTTATAACAAGCTGCGATGTTTTAAATTGGATACGCCTCAATGGCGGCGTAGCTAATTGATGACGTATTGTGGACGCCGTGCGGTCATTGTTGTCGTTCGCACGAAAATCAACCAAAATATGATATTGACAACGAAAAGCTATTACGAAATGTATACTTTTTTATGTATTGTTAATCTACTTCGTCGATATCAGTTTTATATGACGGAAACTGTGATTCAGTTTATTCAGACCGCTTATCTAGCAACCATGACTCACTATGTTGATGACATCTTTTGAAAGATGATAATTCAATGCGTCATGAAGCAGCAGCGAAACGGCTAGTTTTAGCAAATTGTCTAAAAGTTTTGATTCTTTAGGTCCTAATACTACTATAGTGAGCGGATTATAATGGAGATGACAGGTAAGAAACCTTACAGTTTGAAAGTCAACGTACCATCTCTTAAATATTTCTATACCATAAATAATCCACCATCCTACATAAACTAATCTAACTCTAGAGTCAAGCCGAACGCATTATATATTGATAGATTGACGAAGGTTTCGGCGCTTGTCATGTGTCTCCCACAGGGCAAAATATTCTGTTTCACTTTGTAAGTCCCCAATGCAGTGACGTTGTACAGTGTACGGAACCTACGAGTGCCTATATGTTTGGGCTTTCATGTTGGCGACACTCAAATCGCAAAACCATCAGCTAATGAGATGGTCACTTTGTTCTACTCTGTTGATTATGGAGCAACAAATCGTGTCACGAGTTATATGAGGTTGTATATAGATAGGATATGATAAACGCATTCTTCGTAGGGTTTAGTAAAATTCAGTTACAATATTTCACACAGTCATAAGTTTTCAATTTAAAATAAAAGCTTGTAATATTGCTGCCAACAGTGCCGACCCTAAGCATCGAACTAGGTAATTACGTAGGGATGTCAAAATCTATACGGTGAGGCAGTTTATCTACGCAGCGTGATCTTGTAACTCAGCTTGAGCCTGTAGCGAAGTACCTAAACATTTTAGTACCCACTAATGATGACAAATTTGAAACGAGGTTGTCTTAAACTTTGTGTAAAGGATATTATATTATCTCTGGTCGAAATATAATCTGTTTATCTCATTATCCTTGTATTCATTTTAATTTTATTTTGGACTGGAGTTCTCTTGTTCACAAAAACGTTACAGAATCATTTTTACTGAAAATTTTTTCGAGAATAAACATGTTTCGTAGAACTAGACAAAATGTAATTACTTCATCTGGTTTCTAAGAAGACAAAAGTGTAAGATACGTAACGATAACGTGGGAAATAATGTTTTTATTCCTATAATGAAAATTTTATTTCGTAAATCGTGTACCGTGAACCAGAGAAAAAAGTTCTGATATACTGTTCCGAGCAGGAATTGGAAGGAAAACAAATTAAATGCGGAACGTAAGTCAGGCACAACATGCGTATAGTGATTTATTTATGTGGCAGAAGAGTGGAATGTTAAAAAGTAAGCGATAAACAAGCGTAATAAGTCAAGGGGAGATTGGGACGACTCGTCTTCCTGAAACCATTTACATTCTGATTGGTTGAGAGGCTGAGGCGAACTTTTTGGTGTTCAGGTGGCTTATTGATTTTGTTATAATTTTGTTAAGGTTTTTAAGGAATATCTTTTGTTATAAAAGCACCTAGCAAAAACATTTTCATGTAAAAAAATGTTGCCAAGACGAGATCATAACGCTTTCACTCACAAAAAGTTATGGGATCCCATGTAGAGCCAAGCTTCTCACTCTACACGCCCTTACTTCACAAACTACACTTTAATTCAAATATTTTGTTATAAAAACATACGTAGCATACTATAATTAGTACCTAATCATACTCTAAAAATAAGGTACCTACCTAAATAATATCTAGCAGCCTTTTAATAACAAATAATAATTAATTTTGATAAAACATGTAGGTAATATAAATTAATTAGATAATTTTTGAACCATAAATTGTTATTGAGTGGGTAACCGTAACTGTTAATTAATAAACCAAATTGATAAATACAAAAATGTTACGTAAAGCGCCTGCGGGTCTTATCATGTAATTCAGGACACAGTTACGGGTACATTTGTAGTATCAAAATAAAATACAATAATCATTACATTTTTGTCTTTGAATAGATTTATTTTATTAAAATGTACCTACAAAATGTTCTTTAAAAGTAACTCGTGTTTGATTCAAAGCTGGTATGAACCTGACATTTTTCACAACAATGTACTCGTAAAGTCGCAGATTCGTATTTACATTCTTCATAATTGTAGTATTTACTCGTATAAAAACTCGATTCACATTTATATGGGAATGGAAAGGAATAAAAAAGGCTGTTATTTTTAGTCCTTGTTTATGTTTCGTACTAAAGCCGCTTAGCTTTTTATTTGTTAAGCCACTTTATACTGCTAAACCTGATTTCCACTTTTTTCTTTAAAACTTCATTAACTGCAGCAATCCGTAAACAAGTCTTCATCGCTACACATTTTTTGTGGGACTGTATTATCTCTTGTTTCGTTTATTTTTTAATTTAGTTCAGTTAAAGTTTTAGTAACTTTCCTAACACAGATTAAATACAATAGACTTTTTTCTGAGAAATCAATTGCCTAAAGTAAAAGTATGAAAAAGTGTCTACGAGTCTACGTAATAAATAAAAAATATTCATTACAATTTTTCTAAACTTAGAAGTTCGCAGCAATACTCGCATTACAGTTTTTGGCAGGGGATTTCGCCTTTGGCTCTAAATTAATGTCTAACCGTTGCTTCTGACGTCCAACGAAATGCTTTATCTCTCATCTGCCGAGATGGGAAGCGAAAAATGAAAATATATCAGCCGCCGAACAATAGGTTCGAATTAAAATCCATGAAAAATTTCGTGGTAGAAAATTATGTTCTCGAGTCGAGTCTTTATTGTGGGAGGGAATAGTGCTCTAAGGTCGACACAAAACCAGGGCAAGCTTTAATATATTAAACTAATAAGTAAAATTTATTCTTCAATAACCTAAAAAAGTGATAATGAAAGAGATCTTGCGAAATAATGCAAAACATTATTTGCAAACGAACTCTTCGTATGTAAAGAATGCCTACTGTGATGGGGGAGTAAAAAATGCTTCTTTACGCAATAAGGCGGATATAAATGGTGCGGGATGAGAATATGTAGATCATTATTTCAAAATGACGACGTTTCATCTGGAATTTGCATGAAAAATACAATATGAACGATAATAATTCTTTTTTAAACTCTTTGAACCCCTTATGCTGCTCGTAGCAACTGATTAAAATATCAAATACAACATTAAAGCTATAAACGTCAGGAAAAAAATATGTATTGTGTTTCTATGAAATGTCAAAGAATTTTATAGGTATGTATAGTAGGTATAGATGTGTGGCCTAACAAAATTACTTCGGAACTATGTAATAGGTGCCTTTTCTACTACCTACATTTATATTTCATAGGTCCGTTTGTATAGAGCTACTATTACCGAGGTCCTAGCCGAGGAGCTACACAATTTGAGTTAATTCCATCGTTTCTCGCAACCACGTAAGCCCTTTTAGTCTTGTACCTACTAAGTAGGAGAATCTTTCGGTCCCAAGTCCCAACTCCCAAGCCACACAACTCACTTTTCTGCAAGCTGTGGCACGTTTCTGCTATATACATACTCGTAAAATTTACAATGTATATGCATCACACGTAACTTTGTACGTTGTTATTTAACTCGAGAGTATCATTTCATTGTTTAGTGAGAAAACACGACACTGCCAGAGAGATTTTCCCTGTCTCGCAGAATTTGTGCAGAGTTTCTTCAAGAGATACGAGGTTAACAACCAAATCTACCTTATTGCGTAAAAAGGGGTTAACAAAAAAGCATTCTTTTGTCAGCAATATTGTATTTTTATACCCTTTCTACTTAACGCTTTTTATGGTAATATCAGCTCTCATAAATTTTTAAAATTTCGAACGTAATTAACTAAACGGCCTTTAAATGTATGTACGATATTCATCTGTTTACCAATACAAAATAATAACAGTATGTTAAAAACTTGACTAACGATGCCATTTTCGGTTAAAACCACCACAAATATATTACACGCAGTGATTCTAATGCGAAACAATTTGTTATTGCCGCCAAATTAAATTTAGTAGTGGTGGGGTACAGATGCTGAACTAACCATTGCAACGATGGAAAATGGAAGTATTACGAGCGAGTAAATAAATGAAAAATTTTATTTGTTAATCAATATGTAGAAACGCAGTTCGTTGAGAGATGTACATACTACTACCTTCATAACCCGCCGTGAAGCGAAAACTTATGTTTCGATTTGTACACATGTGTGATTAGGATTTGATAGGTCCGTGTGCGTGTCTTATAAAATATGTATTAGTTATGCTGAAAATAGTGAATAATGAAGGATGTTCTATTGATTTCACGACAGATGTTCCTAATTGCTTGCGCCTTTGTTCAGAACTCGTGGATGGATACGATAAGGATTTGATCGCACATGTTGCAGCTATCAATTTCTTAGAGTACGTTTCGCGCACGATGAAATGGTTCGTATTATAAACGTATAGCTTAAATGGGTGTGTTAGTAGGTCTGTAATCTCTTTCCATTTAAAGGCTTATATCACTTACCTATTGCTCGTTATATGCTTCGTGATTACTTCTAAATGTATAATTTTAATGATAACCTAAAAGAATGCAACTAAATAAAGTAAAAAAATATTGTTACAATATAGTATTACATAAACTCAGCTAATTGGATCTGCGTACACTGCTACAATAAAATATCCATTTTATTTTAGGTTTCTGTTACTCGATACTATTTATTACCGTTCGTAGGTATTTTTGGTTGGAACGAATAAATAAGAGAAATAGTTACAAGACCGCGAAGTTAGAGCTTAACTTCATGGTTATTTCCCAACTATGAATTCGTGTACTGCTATAACTTCTGTTACGGCAGCATGTGTTTACTCCGATATTAGTTTCAGTTTGTTTCGCATGGTATTTACCTACTTACGAGATGGAACGTAGCTCGCTCAAGTATTTTTCAAACTTAAAATTAACTGCGTATCTAACATGAAATCTACATTACGATCGCAGATAAAGTTCGTAAACTCCACATACTAGAACATTACCATCTGTGAATTAGTGATAGATTACCATCGCCTCGTTTGATTAGTAGTCGTAGATAATAGGAGCGATTGTTTTCGCTTTTTGTGATTGTTTTGTTTCAATTTATCAACGTCGGTATGGGCAGCAAAAAGCAATGAAACGAATAGCGTGTTGGTATAGAGTTGGCTCGAATATGTAGTGGAAAAAGGTATCATAAAGCCTCGTATGTAACAAAATGCTCGTGGCATTCCGTAACTAGCGTTAACTACAAAAAGTCCACGGCGACATAACGTACTGTTGACATTAATTGCAGCCTCCCGCTTCAAACTTGGAACATCCCTACTATTTTTCAGCAACTGGAGTTTTGGTTTTTAATTTCGGAAGTTTTTACATGTTTGTTTGAAATAAATATCGAATTTTTTTCTTTTTTAACAAAAATATACTTGTTTTCTATCTTTTTGAAACGTGATGGTATAAAATTTATATTTTATTTCAAAATAGAGTGTTGAAGCTTGATGTTTTGTTAGGAAAACTATTAATTTTGAAAGCGTGCTCGTTTGATGGTTACGAGAAATAAACACGGAAGTAAAAATAACTTCCCACAAATAAATCCATTAGGGGTGGCTCAGTTTTTGTTTTGTTTCCATAAATTGTTCAGGGGAATCGTTTGTATCGCAATAACGTAAAACATAAAGGCTGTAAAATAAATATTTGACCCGTTATGGATTCTTTATGTTCTGAACTGGATTGCAATGGATATGTTACCGGTTATGTGTGTAGTACTTTCTGGTTGAGAGTTAAAACATGAATTTGGAAATAATATTATTAAGGCTATACCAGACGGCTAGGTTATTAATTGAATGCTACATTATTTATTTTTATTATTTAAGCATTTGAGCTCGCATTTTCTACCTTAGTTTTTAATTACATGCCATAACTCTTCCCGGCTTTTTTATTCATGCGTGGGCAATCTTTTTACATAACTTCTTGTATGTTTGCTTACCCAGAGTATTTAGCAGATATTATTATATTTTCATTGTAATTCTAACAATAAAGGTATTACAAGTGTACTGGTTATTGTGCGGTATAAAAATAATTTGTATTGTGTTGTATTGTATTGTAATGAATATTTTAATTTCACTAAAATCTCGCATTCTAACTCAAGAAACAATGCCATTTGCCCCAGCTTTGTACAACGTGAGGAAAAGCTACAAAGGGCTGAAAACTCTGAAAAAACAACCACATTTTCGTTACCAAGGCCAAAAAAACTACGGGCTACAGACGATGTTAAAGAAGGTTCACATAATATGCATACGACAAGCATCATAATATCTGTAGATGCATAATAATCTTTACCGAGGTTTATCCGGTTTGTGTATTGATTAAAAAATCGTTATATAGTTTAAAACTTTTCATAAAAAATATGTAGGTATCTAAGTAAAATACACTCCAAACTTAATTCCACCTAGAAAACTAGCAACTAGCTCAGTTCAACCCTAATATACCTTAATTAAATCATGAGAAGCATCATCAAGATTTCCGGGGCTTCTTGAATAACTACGAGTATTTCGGAACATGTGGCCGTAACATTTACCTTGTACACGGACGTGTAGCTGAGTACGTAATAAACATTTGCAGTAATTGAAGGTCCGTTGCCCTTCTGCTAGGAGAATTAATTAGGAGTAATTGCTGTGAAGTTAGACGGCTAATCTGTACTGTACGTTAGTGTCGTGGCCATTGGCTGTAATGATATAAGGTACAAATGAAGTCATTGGCATTTGGCACACTGGCTTGGCATTTTGATCTTACTGCTGTTCAAGGAATTAGTGCATTTTTTCCATGGTTGTGCATTGCAAGTAATTACCTAAGTTAACTTTACGCTGAGGAAACCTTTGCCTAAGAGTAGGTACCTTAAAAATAATTTGACGAAAGTATGTGAAGTCTGCCATTATGCAATGGGCCAGCGTGGTGAAATAATTCTTATAAGAAAGACCCGAGCCCAAACGCAAATGAAAAGTAAAATTTTAAATTATAAGTAAATTAAGTAAAATTAAATGAAACTACGCACTAAAACACGTAGAATTTAACAATTCACAAACAGGCAGGCCCAGTAACTTCTATTAAAAGTTTAGAAATAGCGGCGGAGGTTCCTCTAGAAGTTTATATTACAATTTAACAAAAGTACCAACGTGTGTAAAGGTCTAAACTTATCCAATAATACTAGTTCCGCTCGCAACTTTCACCGTATAGTTCCCTCATTTTGTCTAATATTATTGGTAGAAAAAAATATTTCCGCACTTGCGATCGTGACGAAGTTTAGCCCAAATTTATTAATCTTCAGTCGTATTTTCGTAGTACACCGTATTCATTCCTATTCGTTAGGAGTTTCTGTGAGGCAATGTTTCTAGAAAGTTCCTGAATACCTTTACTAGAAGCTATTTATTTTACAAATCACCTTGTTTCGGGAGTCTTCAGGCAAAACCCTAATCCCGTCTACAGCATACGTGAGCGGAATCTGGGAATGTTGTTATTATTCGCAATGCAGATACTTTTGATGAGATTCAAGTTTGAAATAACAGAATCATCTGTGTAACGATCGATCCCGTGACGTCACGGCGCCACCCTGCCGCGCCACGGCGTCGCCGACGCACCCTCAGAGGGATGAATGTGACCCCAATCTCAGATTTTACTTCAATGCGCATTAAGTCTTGGCGCAGTTGATGCTCCATTTTTAGTTTTAATAGCACATCTTATTGCCAATAGCCTCGCTTATGGGAACAGGGTGTTAAATAAAGTATGCCAAATAACATCTCTTGTTTAAAGTCCATAACATTTTTACTTATGTTCTAAGACATTGAAACAATAATATAAGTTTAAACAATATTATAATGAGTTATTAGTTATTAGCCAGTTTGATTATGGCCTACATACTTGTTATCCTCGAGATGTGACTCCCTGTGAAAAAGTAATTGTTTCATGATGAGATCAAATTGTAGCTAGCTTCAAAAGAAAATATTATCTACCAGTATTTCTGTATTCCCTACAGAGCTGCCTTCAAATAAACGAACCGAAAATAGTAAACAAGATAAACCAACAGTGACCTGTGATGGGTTCTGCTTTGCATGAAATAATATTGTCTCTGTCAACCTGTCAGCTTGTTTTACCTTAGGGACAAACAACCTTGAATCCAGGGTCTATCTGTTTTCCCGCTCCACTGACCTAGTACACACTTTCGTTGTGACGTCACCGGATTGGCGTCGTTGGGACGCGCCCGTGTGTCGCCGACTTTTACAACTATCAAATATTAGATTTCCCTCCTCGTTACCTAACCTAGGCTTCAACTTACGTAACTGTTAACTTTAAGAAAAGCAGGATTAAATAAACATGTTAAGGTTCTAATAGCAGAGGATCATAGGAGATTTCATAATAAAGGCTTTACACTTTCGAATTAAATATAAACATCTAATTTAATACCTTTTTAACTCTTTTTAGCAAAATAGTTTGATACGTTCTTGATTTCTAGGT